>JAGDQP010011387.1:0-28628 GCA_022664845.1 Lepisma saccharinum
GCGCATATGTGACCTAAATCGGATCATTCTAACTATGGTAAGTCAAGCCTTCAATGTTATGCAAAAATAATGGATTACTTTTTACTACACCAGATATTACCATACGATTTGTACACGAAAACATGTCAAATGTCTTGTATTTTGTTCTGCTTTCCTTTACCATCCTACTTTTTGTGTGAAGCTTTTGTTATTATATCACAAGTATATTGAATTATTGTCGTCGTTTGGAGTTTGTGAGCCTTCGCACAAACCCGTGAGTATTTTGCTCATCCACGACTTGCAGATAATCCGTGTGCCGCTTTAGTCTTTCTGGAATTGCTGATATTGGTCGAGGAGAAATAGGATTGTTTAACATGTCTTTCACTTCCCTAACTTCTTGCATAATATTATTTAATACTTCCATCAAGTTTTCAGAGGAGACCATTGCATCTCTGGAATGTCTTCGTTTCATACAGTCCATAATGATACTATCATCCATATTTCCAAAAGACATTCGTGAATAATTTGGATTATTCTTAAGTTCTTTCTGGTTCATCGCTATTCGTATGCAATTGTCAATAAGTTCAAAAGGTAAACGCAATGAGTAAGACGAGGACATCATACTAGGCTGAACAATTATTTGGGTAGGAATTGAGGCACGTTTTTGGAAAACAGACTGAAACCTCCTGGGTAAAATCTTAATTAAAATTTGATGGGATGTTAAGCTTTCCAAATGTGATATAAAATCAGTTTGTTTCATCAATCTGCGAATGTGACCAACCATTTGTAGACCTTGAATGTCACTTACTGCTAATCCAACCAGAAGATTCATCAGTGATATTGATGCCAAAACTACAAACACAAGAAATATTATTCTGCTTGTTACATTTAACCGATGTTTTGCGCTATCAAAGAGATCGTCATACTCATATTCACCCATCATCATTACCACTGTCTTCACAAACCAAGGCCAAGGATCTTCAAATGAGTCTTCGGCATTAAACTGCACATAGAAACTAAGAGCAAAACCTATAACTAAACATACAAACGTCAGCAGAACCTTCACCACGTTCTGCAGAACAGTGGAAAACATGAGAGCATAATATCCCCACGTGGGAAATCTAGCAACCAATAGCATCAGTTCTATCCAAGCAAGAAACACAACAATGGATGTTATATGCGGTAGCAGATTATTTCTATTGTTTCTCATACAATGAGCTATTGCCAAGGATAAAGCAGAGCAAATGACATTTAACCAAGTCTCGCATTCACGCAAGTGATATCGCGGAAGAGTACAAATCTGCCCAATTACATGGAAGAGATTAACAGCTGATGTTACGTACAGCACTATACGACACACATGAAGTGCATAACCTATGCTTTTTTCACTGTCATATGAAGCACTGGTTGAATTTGTATCGTTTTTTGTTTTCCAGAAAACCAGAGTCACAAAAGACGATAGAGAGAGCACAAAACACACGTAAATGGCGACCAGTATACAAAAGAAGATTCGGAGGCTTTGCCATTTCAAGCGGAGGAACGTTTCGATCAGTGGATGTTGAAGAAGTTCCGTCAACTGATCCTCCTCTCCAGAATTTAGCAGTGCTTGCATAACAGACATTTGATTTTTAGAACTTTCTGGTGCTAAAAAATGAAAATTCATAGTTAGTTTGAACGCTCGATGGTTGATGGAAACATTATTGCTTGCAATACAAGAATCAAGGATCCCCTTCAGAAATTGTACTGGTCTTGGAATGTGAGAGAAGATAGCATCTACAACAGATATTCCAGATCGAGTTTCCAGTGCAAGATTTCCTCCATGGTCGAGAAGTAACTTCAAACAATCACGATCTCCACTGTAGGCAGCTCGGTGTAGGGGTGTCCTTCCAACGCTATCAGGATGGTTTACTAACGCCAAAACTTTGTCATTTTTCAAAAGCTCAGCCACCACACAAACACAGCCTCCTTGTGTTGCTTCGTGAAGAACAGTTGAATTATCCTTTGTTTGAATAGTGACATCAGCACCGTTTTCCAGTAAACATTGGGTAGCTTTTAATGAAGGCAAAACAGAAGCATGATGGAGGGCGGTGGTGCCTGTATCCAGATTCCGTGCATTTACTGAAACACCAGCGTCTACCAGAAGTTCTACGATTTTTTCGTATCTGGGAAGGACAGAAGAAAGATTGGTGTATCAGGCCATTGGTTATTAGAACAAAGCTAAGAGAAATGTTCAATGTTTGGAAAAAGCAGTAAACACATAAAATATTAGCAAAATTATAATTTTTCCTTAAGGTTCCAAATATAATATTTAATAATTCTTCAAATAATTATAATATTATTAGTTGGTATTGGTAAATTTAGTCACACATGCGGTACCAAAAACTGTAATTAACTAGAAAACACGCCTATTTCATTTCTCTACTAACATTTATTGTTCATCTTTATGCAGATAAGAGTAGATGGATTTACACAACTTAGATTGATTACATGGTCATAGCTTCTCTTAAGTCTTGAATTCTTCTGTGGACTTTATTAAAAGCTCAATAAAAGATGTCAATGGCTTACTATCAAAACCTCATAAATCCAGTTTTTGCACCCTTTTTTTGCCACTATTTGAGAACAAAATGTTTCCTCCACTTTCTGTCAAAACCTCTTAAGTCCTTGAAGACTATAGTGATCTCTATTGATAAATATCAAAACCTCGTAACTCAGTTTGCAAGGTACTTACATTAAACAGCTTTTATGTGCCTGCTCAAAAAAAATGCTCAAATGAATATACTAAGTTTTGAAAGTAAGCCATCGATATGTTCTTTTGACCAACTAAGTCTATTGATCAACAGAAATGTTCTCGTTATTATGTTCTTTGCTTTCAAGTAGCCTTACTGGCCTTTCTTTTTAATCATGTTTTTGTGGTTTGGGCCATTTTTTTACTTTTCGTATTGGATTGATTGAATTATTTATTATATTTCGATTCTTCCAAATCAATTATTGAATCTAGATTATACTTAACACTTGAGCTGATTGTTTATCGTATGGCGATCGTATCATATGTATATCTCTTATTGAAGAGTATTTTAAAGTCTATTTTTGGGGTTTCTTAAACATACTTTCTTCACTACACCGTATATAACATTAATTTAATTGTTCCATTTTTCTTTTCTTGAAATTAATTGTTGGGCTGCATTTTAGATACGTCATCGGTTCGTTCAAAACAGTGAAGGTTAGGTTAGGTTAGGTTCGATTGTGATAGCGTAGCTTGTATCAAGGAACCCTCGGAGCCTTAGTGATTGTTAGTAGAATCGCAGCTCTCACTTGTTTTATTATTAACTTTGATATTTTTTCGTCAAGAATAAGAGTATTAAGTCCTATGTTTGCTGTCGGCATATTCATTTTTGCATTTGTTGGAGATAATAAGAGGGTTTTTATTTCTAAGAAACGTATTCTTAAATAATTTGGCTTCAATTACTTAATTTTTGACGTTTTCATAAACAGTTCATTTTGTAAAGTACCATGGAGAATATTCTCACATTTTATACTGTATAGCAGATACTAGTGCAGTGGTTCTCAACGTCTTTTTGCTCGCGGCACACTATCATTTGTAGTTCTTTCTCGCGGAATACTAACGTACGAGTTGACAACAATGCGGGAAACTTTGTGACCAATTGTAAGGTGTAAATAAGCCAATAAATTACCGGTAGAATATATATGTTTAGGCTCATGAATATTTTTTCTTGTTCCTTTTTAAAATAAATATTGAGTGAAATTATTTGAATTATTTTTACCAGCAAGATCACTAAGTTTCGCGGCACACCGGTTGAGAACCACTGTACTAGTGTTTCACGCAACGCAAGGACAGGAGAGAAATGGGTCGCGCAGGGCCCCCTGTTCTTCCGTAAGACTTGTCAAACTTGTTATCATTATTAGGAAGTTCAATAAACTATTTAAATATTTAAATCTACACATATATCTTAGGTAAGCATTACTTTGATCCCCACCTCTCAATTATCAGATAAAACAAACAAAACTTGAACCACCTCCCCGTTATTATTTACCTAATACTTGAACGACCCCTACCCTTCGTACTACAATAATAGGGTTAGTTGCGACAAAAGAGGTTGGTTGTGACAATTGTCATAATCCATCTAGTTTATCACAACTAGCCCCAGTGGTCTTCTTTACTTCCTGATCTCAATCTCTCCCTTCAACATTGCTTTACGAAGAAACAAAACCAGCCACATATCGCATAGAATTCCTAATACATTTTCCTGTGAAACGAAAATGTGTTTACACTATTTTTTTTTTTCATATTCGCAATGTTCAAGTGCAGTGTTTTGCAAAGTATTTTCGAGTGCGGACCAACTTTATTGGTTGCTAGGTTCAACACGCTACTCTGCGCCTGCCCAAGGGCAGGCCTCGATAACCACCTGTGGTCCGCGGACCATAGTTTGCGGAACGCTGTTCTAGTGTATTTTGCAGCGAAAAGAAGTTTCTCTCATTAAAATGAACAATCGTATAGCAAGAATTTTATTTGGGGGATACAAGCAAAAAATATGAACGTTAGTAATGATTTTGAATTGAAAATATAAAAAAATACACAGTTATATTGCTCATGGGTTTTGAGGACTAGACCTCTATACCCACCAGATGCCTACACTACTTAAGATAGAAAAGTTAACTTACGCGCCAGTATGATTTAAAAAAAAAATGTTTTACGAGACATCATATTACAACCAATTATAGGAAAAACGTGCTAGTACTATATATCTTCATCTTTTCAGTAGCGTAGCCAGGAGATGAACACATGGTACCTGCGCCCTAAAACTACAAGTAATACATGAAGATAAATTAGCAGCATATAACTAATTTAACGATTGCTTTCCAAGGAATTACATTAGACATAGAAGAAAATAGGTCAGAAAGAAAATCACAATTATTTTCAGAATCTCAATAATTAATTACAAACATGATTTATTACATTAAATCATTGTTGTCAATTAAATTTATCTCTGTTTTTCGTGAAGGGAGAATTCCTGGTGAGAAAGTGAACGTGTAAATTGGAGCTTAGCCAAAATTCAACAGAAAATGTCTAAACATTATTATATTTACATATTTGGAATTCCATAAGAAAGAACAAAGTAAAAACGAAATCAAAGGTGTTGGATGTAGGAAAGAAACAGGATAAAGTAGAAAAAAAAAATGGATATGAGAATAAGAACTCTAAAAGTGGGACTTGGTTGTATCTTTAGTATTACATGGTTTGGAACATTACTTATAATAAAAACCTGGTGGCGCTTTTGTACTATAATTTTGAGTTTTAGTTTAAATAAAAAATATAGTAAAAATTTAGATACGAAGTTGATACTTGGTGAAAATGCAGTATTAGGGTCGGGGCGGCACCTGTTGACAAAATTTGGCACGGTAGTGCAAAGAGAAAAGCATTGATCAGTTAAATAGACAAACCTCCCAAAAAGATGTGAATAGAGATTGGACATCTTGGTAAACGTCAAGTGGATTTTTTTAAATTTAGTTTCTACCCAACTGATATTTTCCCACTCAAATGTTTGTATTTATAAGTGCCTAAATCGAAAAAGGAATACTAACATGCACCTAAAATTATCTTTCTTAATGTTTGTTCTCACGAAAACAACTTCAAAATAAATGACAATATTATTCAAATCACATTATTGGTAATAGATTACTGAAATCATGCGTCAACTTATGTTGTATCATATATGATGACGTTGCAATCTATAGAGCCTAAAATTATTAGTTTGTTCAATTTGACAATCCAATTAACAAAGAAAATTGCATATTTTCCTCGTATATTCGTACATAGAGAAAGAAAGAATTAGTTAATGGAATACGAAATGGATATCGTTCATAGTTGAAAAATTCGGACACTGATATTTTTCTTGAAGAAGATTCATGATCTAAAAAAATGTACCACGACTTACTTTTTTTTTCAAAGAAAGAAGATATTGATAACATAACATGGTCTTAAAGAAGTTTTTGTAATCATTATGCACACAAAAATATTTAAGGATCAGTTTTATAATTAACAAGGAAACCGTCGATAAGATCTTACTGAAATATGCTTACATCGTTCGATCAACTCAATTTGTTTTAAAATAGTGCTGCTGGGTGCGGGAGGTAGACGCTTCAACTCGCCACTGTGTAGAAAGAAAGTAAAGCAAAATTGACTTCTGTCAATTAAGTGATAAAAATTTTGTACACTTCGCACGCAATATTTCAACCTCGATCTCGAGACTTACAGTTGAACAGAACTGCTAATATTTTGTATAACGTTGATCCTCTTAGTAAAATTTCAAGGTGCATTTCCTTATGACATAATCCCAACATATTGCCAAAATATTGGTTGGGCCAACTGCAAATTTTGGTTGGGAAATTGTCCGTTGGCAAATAGTCAGATTCCAATGGTATAGCCTCTGTTGATTTAAGGTTGGCAAGCCCACAACACCATTTCCAAACCAATAAGCGCAGTTGGCCCAACAGATTGTGCTGCTCGGGAATTGGTGTGAACTGTTCAGAAACGCTCGTACAAGTGTAGGGGATGAATACTGACTGGAAGTTCGGTCGAAAGCAATGCTTGAAACTAGTTGAAGTTGTGTACCAACTTATTCAAGAGAATCAGCGCTCACATTGGATGAAAAGTATGCTAAATTAAACATTAACCATAGAACGGCCCACATTATTGTCAATGATAAGCTACGGTACCCTTTCATATAGATGGGTGCCCTAACAACAGAAGTTACAGCTCGCCCTCATGTTACCAAAGCAGCACTGAATTCAAGATATTAAATCTGAGATCCTACCAATCCTGCATTTAGCTCTGAGCTTATACCTTCTGATTTTTACAGTTGGCTCACTTAAAGATGCACTACGGTTCAAAATGTGGTGCATAATTGGCTACGCCCTTTAAGAAAACTATTTTTGATGGTGTTAAGAAATAAATGTGTCGAAGTAGGTGATTGGATTGAAAATTACTGCACCTTGATATTTGTCCAATAAACTATTTTGTAGCTACATAAAATATGTTTATTGCAGTCTGTTTGCAGCTATCTGTTTGTTGACTTCCCCTTATGTGAAGATTTAATGAGCACTGAACAATGTTAGGAAATGAATAATAACGTTGATAAGACAGGAACTAACGGATACGTAAAAATCGAAAACGGAAGTGCATTGTTGTTTTACTTCTCCCTGGCAAGATTTCTTCATGGCTTATCTTCCGGTGTGGTTTGTATCATTATGGTCGACATTTCACTTTGCAACCACTCTAGTTGATTGTTATATGTTATGTCACACAAATTTCATAATACCATGGAAGCCATGAATAGAACATTTGTGTGAACGTAGGTTGTACTAGTTTATTTGAGTTCAACTATATACATATATGGCCTTTAGGCATCTATGGAAGCAAAAAGTATTTGGATTGTCCTCTTACCCTAACTTCTTGGTTTCCTTTCTTTAAATATAAAACCGAAAGTATGTCATTTTGTCTGTCCTATGCTATCTATACAAATCTACATAACTTGTATTGATTTCCACCGAATTTTATATAAGTGTTCCTTAGTCTTCAGTGATGCTAACAAATTTAGAATCCGCACGAAAATTCATAGTTAGCTATTGGGACAGATCATAGAGACACCACAGCAGTTAGTTTTGCCAACATTTAAAAAATATATATTTGAAATTGCTCCCATATGATTACCATTTCTCATATTTACGCCAAACATGGCATGCAGCTACTTGGAGCGGCCATAGAGGTAAGTCGTGAGGGCCACGGTGGCTCAGTAGGTAGAGCGCTAACCTCTGGTTGTAGGGGTTGTCGGATCGATCCCTGCTCATGCCATGTGGGCTTTGTGGTGAACAAACACCGAGTGCGTGGATTTTCTCGGGGTTATCCCGTTGCCTCCAACTTTCTTCATTCCACCAATTCATCCCATCATCATCCATACGGCCTGAGCCAAAGTTGCCTAAAGGGGTTAAAATAAATTCTAAATTCAGGCAAGTCGTGGTGTACCACAGATGTTAGTGTTGCTAATCTTTAAATATAATGTTTGAAATTACTACCGTACCGATGGCCATATCCGCACCAAACTTCGATTTTACCTACTGGGACAGGTTATAGAGGCAATGCGTTCGCCGCACAGTGGTTCGGATACTTAATCTGACAGGACAGAACTATTATTTTGTTCACTGCAGCTAAAATATCGAAACGCTGCCTAATATCAGTATAGTCTCGGATGAATATTTGGTTCAAATTATTTTTTTCGAAGTTTCTGTTTCAGGTACGTACTACGTAACTAGAAAGGGAAGGCCTCCCCCACGAAATTATGATATTTTTGTAAAATTAGTACCTTTTTTTGGCAAATTATGCTTGCAATCGGGTCCGTAGAAATTAATAGCATGTACATCAACTCAGTCATTGTATCGGCTCTAGAAAATTTAAGAATGTGATATTCCTTAAAATTCTTATATTCCTTATCCCGAGTATACCCCCTACATATGAGCTTCTTCCGACAAAATTCCAACTGTAAACATGATTTCTTTTATCAACTGTCTATCATTGGTAAATATCTCATGCACACTTTGTGGCATATAATGCAGTTTATATTTATTCACTTATAATTCCGGGTAAAGATAAAAATCTGTAGCTAGTTTTTTATGGTTTTGTTTAGTATGTCACTTGCATAGTTGACCGAACTTCCCAGATTTGTTGGAGAGTTCCAGATTTCCCGGAGTGTTGAAAAAAAATAACTAGGAAAGTTCAAGGGCTGAGTCTAAAGGTTTCGAATATCTATTTAGAGTTGCTCGTAAAAGTTGGTCGAGTTGGAAATGTTTCCTATAGAATAAGTATATAATCTGAATTAATTACAGCCTAATAATGAAATAAATGTCATTGTAAATGTCAATTTTCACAATTGGGTAATACTATTCATGAAACAATGTTAAGTTTTGGTTTGGAACTGGAGCACAATATGTCTGCCTGTAGATCGTAAGATCATTTCAGCTGCAAGAACAATCACACCAACCAACAAATGTTTCAATATCGTTTTCCGAGATCTACCACAGCACTTATCGAGTAATTTTCTTTCCACAAATTCATATTCTAAAATTTTGCAATGGATACACAAGGGATTCCCCAAAGGAAGTAGAGGATTCCCAGAAATTTTCTGAAGTAAAGGTGGGTCCAAATAAATATGAATGAGAGTACCTTCCAGCAAGTGACAATAATTCGTTTGCAGCAAATTTCGAACAGACTTCCATTGCGGGTCGATTTTTTAAATAATGCGTGGTTGCATAACAAGCAGGCGTAAAATACATAAATTTCAACGAACGTTTGCTATACTTTGTATCAGTAAAAAATATTCATGGCCCGGTTAGATGCCAGTGATTATGTTTAAGATCAGTATTCATACGGAAAGTGGTCGTATTCGAGCTTATTCCTCTTTCGAAACTTGGAACGAATCGTCATATGCACCGTAGATGATATTATCGCAACAAGAATGAACGTAAAAAGGTGGTAAAAGCTTGGGCGGAGAGCCAAGGCCATTATCATATTTCAAAGGAATTAAATCCACGCATGCGAAGTGAAAAAAATATTTCGGGAGTTAAGAGAGATTACACTGAAAAGTTAAGAGATGAGTCTGATAATTAGATTTTAATTTCATAAGCATTCATATTGAAAACTCCTCACATATTGGATGATTGTCTATTCTCGTATGTTCATAGAGTACACAATACAGTTTCTTTATTTTTCTACAAAGAAGAAATGGCAGGAAGAAAGCTTTCCTGCTATCGAGAAGTGACTCATTCGATCTTTTCCGCCACAAGGAAGAAGATCGTGCCGTATGCCATTGGTCTGACAAATATTCATCAGTCAAACTAGTGTCAATCTCTATTTATAAAAATATATGTATGTACGTTCCAGCATAATTCTGAAACGCCTGGAGCAATTTCAACCAAATTTGGTACACATATCGCTTACTACATAGAAATAAATACTATGGGGTAAGACACTCCTAGCACTCCTAGGGGTGGGTGGGAAGGGGTAACATGTTAAATCAGATTGTTACATACATCCTTATAGGTTGAGCAACACACACCACAATGTAATTTGCCGGGTCGACTACCTCCAAGTTGGCATGACTATCAATTCATTAGCAATCTTAGTTTTTCGATTCGATACTTCGCACGGTGGTGAGGGTCCGAAAAACCTCTGGACTTCGCTCCAAACAGTTAATATTTAGATAAATAGCAGACGAACGAAAGAAGTGGGAAATGCGAGATAATTAAGTCGTGAAAAGTCTACGAATCGCAAGTTTGTAAAATAAAAGGGAATCTTGGATGTTGAACATTCTCTTATCGCGCGTAAAACGATGTTGAAGGGTTGAACAAGAGAGAGTCAAAATTGTTTAAAAGAAAACAAAAACCGCTTATATTTTAAAACAAGCAAATAATGATTTATTAAAATAAAAAAATTAGCGTTACGTATTGTGAACATCGTAATTAATCACAAAAGTATAGAATACTTATGTTTCATTACTAAAGATTTTGCTTATAACCTAACTTTTTACGTCGATTCATCTTTTCAATTTCAAATGCTTTTGTTGAAAAAAAAAAACTCTGCTTCCTTTTAACTCGATTACGAATATTTATTTAAAAGTTTCTTCGTGAAGCACCCTACTAACAACAATACAAAAGTTAGTTACGATAGATACTATTTATAAAGAAATTAAGCTTGGGATACACTAGAGGTGAAACAGTTATTTTAAAAAACACCTTCTCTTGTTTTGAAGCCAATTATTTTCAGTAGTACCATTACATTGATTGCCATGAGCATTTTGCGAGCTATTTTACTCCCATTTATTGTAAAAATTGCTCAGATTGGCCAAAGTTTGCATAGCTATGGTAAAGTTAGGTTTTCTTTACGAATAGTGTAAAAATCTACTTGTTCTGTGTTTTACAATTCACAATAGTAAAGTACACCGGATGTAATGCCACCTTAACGTTCCATGCACAGTAAAAATGCCTGTGTTAATTCAACACTTTTCAGTGTCCGAGGGTGACTGTAACACTTTTCTGTGTTAAATCAACACAGCACACGTTGTTGATTAGATATCAAGTGTTTCCCTGTCGCCATTTTGATCGCTTGCTTTCATAGAAATGGAACATATTCTCAATGAATGGGAATCCTGATCCTTAATTGACAAATGGAAAAGTGATAAAACAATTACATAAGTTATGAGAGTAACTTTGTTTGTGTGTGGGGCTCAGCAAGATATTTCTGATCCCTGTACTATTCGAATTTAGTGTTTGTTTTTCTGTCTGGCGACTTAGCCCAGACGGTAAGACGCTTAACTTCTAACTCAGCAACCCATTCAAATATTCTTGTAGATGTAACTTTTTTCTTGCTGCCAGTACCGGAATCAACACCGTGTGTTGTGTTGATTTAACACAAAAAAGAGCTAGTCACGCTGGTACACGGGAAAGTGTTAACACTTACATTTTTTTTACTGTGTATTCAACAGCGAACAGGAAGTGTGATTCAAAATACACTTTCGAGTGTGTTTGCTTTCGTGGTGGTTAGAACGTTGAATCATGAGTCCGGGATTCGGTTCTCGCCCAGCTCAATTTCCTTTTTTTTCCCCACAACTTTCGTAAAGTTATTTTATATGGGCTATTTTAATAACCATTTGACTTCGGCCCGTCTCGATTATATGATTGCAATACTTGTTAAAATCCACAAACATCCATGCCCACGCGGGATTCGAACCCATAACTTTTTTTGTAACTACTGATGAATAACTGTTCCCTTTTTGTTTGTCTTTGTATTTTCTACATGTTTCACGTACATTCAATGCCGAGCGAGTGTCAGCGAGCGAAGGTGGGCTAGTGGTTAGGTTAGATTTATTCTTTTGTTATCATCGATAGAAACAACAAACATAATATTTAACAGAAGGAAATGAAAATTCGTTGTAATCATGTACGTCGAGACATCATTAACAACAAGTAGTACTATGTTTACTCACTCTCTGTGTTGATGTCACTTCCGGGAATATTTCTGTCCCGAGATGGACGTCTCTACTATGCCTGTGTTCCTCGCAAATCCCTCTTTCACGCCCCTTTTCCCCCAGGCTGGTAACTACTAGTTTAAATAATAATATGAATCTGAATTAGTCAAATAGTTGCCACAAAGCGCTAATTAACAGAGTAAATTAAATTAAAACTGCTAATCACTGCCACTCAAGAACTCAAATTAAATGAATATTGAAACTACATCAATAATAGTATAGTAGAGGCGGCAACTGTGGAATACACTTTTTGTTTTTAGCTCTAATTGGTTTAATTATACACAAAAGACATGAAAATTAAACGAAAAAGTAACTTATACAATCTTCTAATACAGGTTATGATAAAAATCTTGAAATCATTAGCACGTTTTTGTAGAAAAACCAAAGTCTATTAAAAAAAAAGAAGTGAAAACTGGGAACAAAAGAGAATATGTAGGGAGTAATGTACAATGCCCAAGATGAGTTACTCTGGACATTTTGCATATTATTTTCGTCACTTACGTTTATTCAGCGCATGATTCAGGTGATTATTTTAACCTTTGTCGGTACCAAACAATTATGAAATGAATAAATAAAAATTATAATAATTCTTATGGGAATACAGTCCTGTCCACTATATTAAGGAATATATTTGGGTCGGACGAAAGCCATAGTGCTGTTACCGCACAGAAAATTTATTTTGTCTTATCTTGTTAAGGGATATAATTACTGATATGAAAGACATTTAGAACAATTTGTACACAATGATTTTTAGAAATATAATTAGCCATGCACTATTAAAAGAATTATTAAAATTATGTTTGCCAATTAAAATTAATGTTTAAAAAATTGGAAATTCCAATTCCGCAATAAAGACCATTATTTATTTCACTACACCCTCCAAGACATGTTTATTGCGAACATTATTTTATGTACGAATGAAAAAGTTTCGGATCCTTATTTTAAAATTTAAATATAGCTCGAACATTTACGGGAAATGAGTATACTGGATAAAATCTCACCTTGCAATAGATTTCTAGCTCACAAAAGATGCACATGGGAAAAGGTCCTTTGCCTTCAAAACGTCCAAATGCACCGCCACGATTCACAATGCAAGGCGGGATTTGGCCTGGTTCTGCTATCTGTACAAATACCTTGTTCTTTACAGCCAAGCCCGATAGATGGTATAAGTATGGTATTGTAGAAAACATGGTATTCTAGTTTACCCGACCTATTCCACATTTGCCGCCTCTACGTTAATGAATCCTTTTGGATAAAACTTGACCCTCTTACCTATGAACAGCTTCCTTGTCATCGGGATTGACTCCCGCTCCGGCAAGAAGCAATGGAGTTAGATATCGCTCATCTTCCTCATTAGCATTTGCTCCAGCATTTAGCAGTAAGTTCACACATTCTGCATGACCTCCTTTCACAGCCTGGTGTAGTGGTGTTCGACCCCAACATTCAGGAAGCGGAAGAAACTGTTTATATAAAAAACGTTAATGAAAATGTTTCGACAAGTACAACTTATAAGTACTTATTTAATAAAGTGTTGAGAAGTAAAACGTTACCACTTATAAAACTGAAAATGTTTTGACAAGTAAAAATAAGTTAAATACAAGAAACTCAGTACAGAAAATGTTTATTACTGCAAGGTTGATAAACATAGTGAAAACAAAATCAACGAAGTTAATTAACGATTAGTACATGTAGTGCGAGATGAGTGAATTCGAACTGGTGATGAATAGAGACTCTACACATTAAAGATTTCTGTTTGTACAACCTCCAAGAAGGACATAAAACCTGACGACCGTTCGACGCATCTACCTTAGAGCCCCTTATTACCCAAAAGTGGTCATTCCTAAGAGACAGTAGAAGAAATTGGTGTCGTGTCACTGTAATATTTTACTTCATATACTTTGGAGATCACTTTGTTAAAGTTCTGTAGGAAAGTGACCAAAAGTAAAGCAAAGAAATTGCTATAAGTTGGAAAATACATTAGCCTGTAAGCAGTTACTATGGTCCTTTTTCCCAGTGCTCGAAGTGGGTTAGGAAAGGAAAAAGTACGCTTGGAGAAGTGGGCTAGAAAAGTAAGAGTATGCTTGCACCTAGTGGTGGTGATTGCCTATTGAAAGTAAAGGCAATGAGCTTCCATTAATAAAAAGGTAGGTAGTACGCCAAATCCAAAATGAAAAAGATAAGGACACGGCGTGCCCCCTCGTGTACCCCACTTCGAGCATTGCTCCCCCCTAACCCCAATAAATGAGAAATGTAAAAAACATCAAAGAAATTAAGGCTTCCTCCTAGCGATGAATAATTTCGCTCTCGTTCTGTACATTTAAAAAAATCTTTTATAGGTTGTACTGGCAATCTTATTGGCCTAATCCCTTTATGTCCGAGGGATGGCGTTCTTGGGCGATCACATATCTGTGGGCACGGATTAGCAGAACATTAGTTGAGGTAGCCTTCTAGTATTCGTGTGGCGAATCTGAGCAAAAGCCCTGGAAAAATCTGAGTTAGGATGGCCGGCAGCGAGGCTCGAACTCACGTGTCCCCCCATTTTAAATCCTTCCATTGAGATAAATCCGGACAACTGGGAAGGGAATCAAATATAAATGTTAAAATTCGTTACCTAAAGTACAAGAGGAACAACTTATAGCGCAACATCAGAACGTTTTCCTTTCCGGAATTTAACAGTATCATCACTTTGTAACGGAGTTGAAACGAGTCACTGGGCCAATCGCTCAATTCGAGTCAAGGTTTGGATTAGGTCGTCCGATCACCGGGTTTATGCTTGGGACTCCACCTGACCCGGATACCCAATTCAACCCGGTGACCGGGAAGGCAGAGCAGAATTTCTATCCTTGCCTTTTTATACACTGTTGAGTTTGAACAGTGTTTCTTTAAAGGAGGACCGTGACAGGAGTTTTAACCCCAGAACACGAAAAATTCGACGTTGAAAAATTCCTAATAATGGTAACAACATATGGAAATAATCTCATATCCACGGTTAGAACAAAAATACCCCCAGAGTTGTACAGAGAACTGCCTACTGAGGTGTGATCTCAGGCGTTGCCGGATCACAAGTCAGTCTTGTCATTTGGGTCAAGACCAGATTAATGAGTGAGTCAGGTCACTTCGGTAAAGACAGGATCAGGTTTCGGACCAGGTCAATCGGGTCACTAGGGTCAGATTTCAGACCAAGCCATCTTTGTCTGGATCAGGCTGAGTCACCGGGTTGCTAAAAGTGACCCGGTTTCAAATCTGATTTGTATATGCAAAATGGATATTTTCAGATCTGGAAAATTTTACATAAAGTTGGTATCAATCGCATTAAAGCAAACTTGTTGCTTCGAATATATTATAGGTAACTCCATGGTCAGGGATTAAATTCAGGGTGGACTCGGGACGGCTGAGCTCATCCAGCACTTACATCACACGCGACGAATCTATCTTGTGCTTTTGTATATTATACTATGCATACAATACATCTGTCGACAATAATGGGGTAATATTTGGTCAATTACGAATTAATGACTAAGGTGGAATGCACTTATTAGAAATTATATTTGGATGAGAACCATCCCACCGATTGCCTTAGAATTTAATCCCTGCCCATGGCGAATATTATATTTATAGAAAACAAGCACAGATAAGTTTATAGTGGACATAGCATACGGCAGATCTGATGATGACGTACTGAAGATGGTATAATAAATTTACCGTTAATTCTTTAACTGGAGAACCCTAAAACAAATAAAAAGCGCAAGCAACTTAGAGTACTCAGATTTAAAACAGTAAATGGAGATCGCTGAACTCAAACCTCAAATCTGTTTCTTTCTGACTACTTTGGTTCCGGTACCAACGTGAATTCTTAAGATGGAGAAAGCTAACCAAAGAAAAGGACCTAGCAGTTTTAAAGCCATGATATGAAAAATGCTTTCTGAAATCTAAAGCCATGTTTTTTCTAGCTGCTCTCATTGAGGCACTAGCGTCAAATTTACTTAAAATGAAGGAAACTAAACAAATGAAGAGGAACAAACTAAACCAGTGGACCAGGTTAAACAAATTAAGAGGACCAGTAACTTGACTAATTATAAAAAGCAGACACCTTTCAGTTTTCTGAGATACTGAGAGTAAAAGTGAAAAAGGAAACCTCAAGCAGGATTCGAACACAAGTCGTTCAGTTCATCTTACCGACTGGATCAAGCTACCAGTCATAAGCAAATACCAGAACAACCCAATATAGCTGATCAGTAATGTGTTGTCACGAATAGATAAACTAAGTTACTCCCCCCCCCACACACATACACTACTACGAATCTTTTCCAGGCTTTTTCTTCTCAGTTACATCAGGCAAACTAGGTGCTGGACGACTACCTTCCAACATCCTCTTCCCACTCTTTTCCGGTCTGAGCCTGAGATACCTAAAGGCCATAATTAAATTAAATTCAAATTCAAACTACCCACCACGTTTCAATATTTATTTTGATTTGTCAATTACGGATCGGAATCTCCATTGATTGAGAATATTTCCCATTCCCGCGAAAATAAGCTATCAAGATAGAGGAAACAGTTAACCAGCACTGAACGCATGGTAACGATAATTAAGGCTCGCAAATCCCACTGGAACTGAAAACTTGCAGCGTAAAATAAATTTCTCGGCGTTTTTCCAGGATTATTGCCGTTAACTGTACATATTAACATTTTTTGTGAAACGGTATGGAATATATCAAGGAATGGTCCCAAAATTTTTGATTGTGTTTGGTGAGCACTCTTCGGACAGCAGGAAGTTGAGAGTAGTGCCTAACTATCATACTAGCATTCGTCTGATGGAACTGAGAAAAATTATGAAAATGCTCTTTCGATATGGCCGGTAGCAGAACTAGAGTCTAGGTACCACCCCAGCCGATCCGAAGACCAAGACCCTAACTGCTACATTACGGAGGCTCCGTGAAGTAGCCTGAATTGGCTTGTATGCATACACAAAACATTTAAGATACAATCGGTGTCTTATCATAGTGTTATCTTTAAGTTGTTATCTGCCAATGTATATCTATATTAATACAATTTGAGGAGTTAAAAGTTTATACTTACGTCACTTCCGATGCTGATTTTTCTTAAATCAGTTGCACATCGTTCAATGTTGGTATCCTCACTTGTAGTTTTCTTTGATGCCACATGAACTTTCCTATTGACATCAGCGTCAGCATCTAACAGCAATTGAACACATTCTTGACTTCCTTTGGTTGCAGACAAATAGATTGCAGTTCTTCCTAGCTTATCTTCAGCATTCGGATCTGCACCATTTTGCAGTAAACATAACACAATATCCTTGTTTCCCAAATACGCCGCTAGGTGAAGAGCCGTAATATGTAGAGCACCGCAATGAGCATTTATAAATACCCCATCTGCGATACATGATTTTACTTGGTCTAAATTATCTGCTTGTATTGCACGAAATAGCAGTGCGCTAAGTCCCGATAACCTTTTACATATTTCACTTTGATCTCTGGAAAGTATTGGTGTTTGATTCTGGAGTAGTGATGCAGCAGCGTCGGCTACCGGTACATCATTATACTTGTTTGGTTTCACCATATCAAGAATGCGATTTACAGAGTTAGCAATCACTATCTGTGGCATTTTGTTCTCTTCTTTGTTGCCTGTGGAAGACTGTTTAACTTTGTTCAGCTCATAATTTTCCTTCATACTTATATTTTATGTTTCGAGTTTCTGGCTGTCCAATCTGAAAAGAAAGAACATTATTTATGTTAGTCAATAAATAAGGAACAATAATGCAAATAATAATTCAAGTAGTAATAATGGTCACATTGTTATAATGTTACTTTCTCTATGGTTTGTTGAATTCGGAGCCTCATTGCCACAGTTGCAAACTTCGGCATTACACAAAAGGCTTCTTTATTTAAGTAGTAAGGGAAACGCACCAGTAATGGGCACTTTAAGGATACTTTTCACCGTTATAATTTTTAACTCAAATACAGTTCAAATGTTTTGATCAAATGAGAATGTTACACGTTCTCCATGCTTTCTTCTAGCGATTTCTACCCATTACTTTCATCAAGATACGCTATTTGAGAGGAAATAACGTTTTTTTTGTGTAACATTGTGTACCAGTGATGGACACGGAAAAAACTGGATGTTCCAGTAATGGACATGCTGTATAACTAAAAATAATTTATATAATTATTGATGATGTTTCGAATATAAGGAGTAAACAGGATTATATGTTTAATACTGTTCTTCGATTATTTGATTGCTTCATGGAATTCCACTGAGTGATCATTCCGAAGGTCCTGGGTTCGAAAACAGCTACCAACCATCCTTACTGTGGTTTCAACGTTTTTCCCCCTCAGTCATAACAGACAAATGCCGTAATTGCATCTTCAACTTAGACCTGTCCGACTCCTTCCCGCTTCCTTTCCCCTACTCTATCCCGCCCTGAGCCATAGATCCCTTGTGGCCATAAAAATGCAAATTTTAACTTACCATGAATAGTGTCCAATATTAAAACAAATTATTTCATTAATGGGCATCCCCACGTCTATCAATGAAAAAATGGAACAAAGAAATTCCTGGCAAAGTTATGGTCATGAAGAGTAAATAATCTTTCCCAAGTTGAAATAAAACAACTAACAGAATTATGATTTCACCCTCGGAGTTGCCGGGAGTTTAGCGCGCTCATTTTCTGCGCGTGTGTTCATGAGTTCAATTTCCCCTGAGAGCTATTGAACGGAGTGGTTCGGAGCCCACTTTACCAAAATTGTAAATCTCGTCTTTAGAATCTCACCAGCCCGCTTAGGACTTTAATAACAACTCAATTAATCAAAGATTTTTATTTCAAGCTAGTAAAGAATAGTGCATGTTCATAACTGGACAAAACTGACTTTGCCGTACCGGTAATGGACACCCCCCTGCTTTGCATAACTGATCTAAGTTATAATTAATTTTGTCATTTAAATACTCGAAACCGAGACATTTCGTAATGAATAATAGTGCAGAACAACAAAAGTAATTGTTATTGTAATTTCATGAATAAAAAACGAAAGCTCTCACCTTAATCTCTTGCTTAACAGAATGCATGGAAGAGTAGGTACAAACATGGACCTAACTTCAACATAATGTCACAAATATCAGATTAAACCAATGACGAACGAATAATATTCAGTGGCATGAGAAGATACTACCAGGTGTATAAGCTTAAATCCGCTGTTTACCCATAGATGGCGTTCGTGAGCGTATGAAGCTACCATGGGCACGCTAGACCTATTGTGTGGTTGAGTTGGACCTCTGGCAACACGAACCAGTGCACATAATCAGCAAGTGAAGACAACAACACACAGTATTCCGTTGGTAAGCATGGCTAGTTTTGTGCCAGAAAAAGAGCATATGCGGGAAGCTCTGCTTTTCTGCTTCCATTTGAAGAAATCGGCTGCCGACGTGCATCGAATGCTTGTGGAGGCCTATGGTGATAGTGCTTTATCGGAAACATCGTGCCGAAATTGGTTTCGTCGGTTCAAAGATGGCAATTTTGACCTGAGTGACAAGAAGCGTGAAAATCGGCCCAGGAAGTTTGAGGACCATCAATTGCAGGCGCTATTGGACGAGGACGATACCCAATCGCAACAAATACTTGCCGAGCAATTGGGCGTTACTCAAGCAGCCATTTCCATGCATCTACGTGCCACGGGAGAGGTTCAGAAGATCGGAAAATGGGTGCCGCATGAATTGCCCGATCGGCAGCTGGAGAGACGCCAACACATGCGAAATGTTGCTCGCCAGACAAAGAAAACAGTCGTTGCTGCATCGGATTGTGACGGGCAATGGAAAGTGGATATATTTCGCGAATCCGAAACGCCAGAAATCGTGGGTTGATCCCGGCCAACCATCAACATCTTCCTCTAGACCAAATCGCTTATGACGGAAGACGATGCTGTGTGTTTGGTGGGATCAACAGGGTATCGTCTACTTTGAGCTGTTGCAACCTGGTCAAACTGTCAATGCCCACCGCTACCACCAACAACTGATCAACGTGCACCGTGCTCTATGTGAAAAAAGCCGGAGTATCAACAAAGACATGATAAGCTGATATTCCTCCATGACAACGCCCCATCGTACAAGTCAAAAGTGGTCCAAAACTACTTGGAGACACTTAAGTGGGAGGTGCTACCCCATCCCGCTTATTCACCAGATCTGGCCCCTACAGACTACCATCTGTTTGCGTGGATGGCCACGCCCTTGCTGAGCAGCACTTCGATTCGTATGCAGACGTCCTAAAATGGCTTGATGAGTGGTTTGCCTTGAAAGAGCAGGACTTGTTTTCGCGTAGTATCCACAAATTGCCTGAGACGTGGGCAAAATGTGTAGCTAGCGAGGGAAAGTACTTTGAATAACTTGATTTGTGCTTTCTATGAACACACAATGTGTTTTGCTGACTACAAAACAGCGGATTTAAGCTTATACACCTGGTATATTAAATTCTCCCATGTAGGTGAAATGATTACCGCCCTTAGGAAAATCGTATTTAACAACTTTTCTCTTCAAGTATCCATAACTGGTACACTGTCCATTACTGGTGCGTTTACCTTATATATATATGTAGAGCTGTCTGATATATATACTGCAAAATCATGTCAAGAAATGGTAACAAATGGATTTAAAGGTTCTCCTGGGGCAAAATATTCCGGAGGTAAACTACTCCCTCATTCAGATCTCCTGGTGGGGACTGCTTCAGTGGGACCTTAAAACAGGAACGTAGAGAGTACGAAATTTAAATAAAACGGGCGCTCCCCAGAAGGTAGTACGCGAGACTGGGAAATATAGAATGGACGTACTAGCAACACATGAATTCCAGTCGGAGAGTCAAGATAGCATTCGATCGGGCAATTACACGTTCTTCTACGATTGAAGTTTGGTGTGAGACTTAGATACCTAAACGCCATAAATAAACACTCAAACTGAATTCTATGGAGGAACTCACTGTCAGTTACTCCAATTTGGAACAGGATTCCTCATTAAGAGTAGTATCCTTCTGGTTGTTTAGAATATAGAGTTCGTGAACGAAAGACTATCTTACATTACGATACGCATTCTATGGCACAATACGGTTTTAATAAATATTCCATACTCCGATCGAGGAAGTTGACACTAACCACAAATATATTTGGCGATGAGCTAGAAAAATTGTGCTGGGGAACTTCAAAGTTAGACGGAGAAGAAAGTTTTTCCCTTCTACAAATCAAATCAAATCCGTTTTATTACTATACAGTAGACAAATCAAGTTTTGCTTTACGAAGAGAATCAACAGTAATGTTGAAAGACTGATAGGGTTTGCGATATCGGAAAATCTAATAGTAAAGAGCGCGTATTTTGAACACCAAGAAATACACAATTATAGCTGAATATCTCCGGATTACAAAGCACATAACCAGATCGATCACATATTAGTAGATAGACGAAGACATACCAACATAATAGACGTTAGGGATTACAGAGGAGTACAAGGCAATACCGACCATCATTTAGTGACCACAAAAGTTAGTGAAAAGTTGTGTATTGAGAACAGATAAAGCAAAAAATCAAATAACTGAAATTCGAATTTAAACGATTAGATCAGAGCGTAAAAGCAGTTTACCAACTCGAAATCTGAAATAATTGGTGTGCCGGTTACTTAATTTTTTTTAAGAGATAGCGCTGGAAACAGGGGTTGGTTCACAGTTTCATCTCTTATGTTATTTTATTGCTATGACAATACCTTTCAAAACACCATTGATGTTTAAACGATTTCGAATTCGCGTCATATTTTTGTCGTGTGATAAACATGTCGAGTTTCGAACCAAATAAAGAGCATTTGCAGCATAAAAAAAGAGAGAATGAAAGCCGTCGTATACTTGTGGAAACTTACGGCGACAATGGCCCAATGCAAGACGTTTGTGTTCGTTTGTTTAGACGATTCAAAAGTGGTGATTTCGACTTGAAAGACAAAGAACACCCAGGTCAACAAAAAGACTTTGAAGATGCCAAATTGCAAGCATTGTTATGCAAGGGTACAGTGATGGAGAATCCTTATTTCTTTATATTTGGAACGGACAGTGCAATCTATCCCTGTGAGGATATTGGAGTATGAGTTTTTCTAGAATATCCTGGATAATCTTAGTATATGGGAAGAACACTAAGTAAATTTAACATTACAATGTAGATAAGCAGACCACGAACGTGCTTCTTGGACGGTTTCCGAAAATAGGTATAACGATTGGAGAAAATATGTTGCATTAAATGGTGGGTTTGTGGAAGAATAATACAGTATCTGTAAAGGGTATTACATTAGTTTCAATATGATATAGCAATCATTCTTGTATCTCGTGTATGACTATCTTTGTTTCCATGGAGACCTCACTTATCATCCCTCCCTCGTAATAACAGCTACTTTATCGTTTAGTGATTAGGGTCTAAAATCATCGCTGTGTGACACTACTCTTATGACTCGCCATTAACTTGTTGATCTTAGGTTCGGTTCTGTAGTGGTAGACTATAAGCCAAAAGTAAAAACTGATTTTACCAAGTACCACCAGGGTCGTAGACACGGAGGGGCTACGAGGGTCCCACCGCATCTAAAATTTTCCTAATCATGTAAGGGTTTAAATATCGTAAACTCATGGTCCCCACACGCAGACACTGCATAAACACTAATTGTATTAATTAATTGATAAAAGAAGAACTACCAATCAGATAGAACAGTCGGTAAAGCTCTCACTTTGTAATCGGGAGGAACCAAGTTCGATTCCCGGTGCCGGCTATCATGGCTGAGGTTTTTCCTGACTTCCCTTAGTCACAACAGGCAAATACTGGTACATTGAATAAAAACAAAGTCGATTTCTAACACAATCCTCACTCTCCACTGTTCCTAGTGTAAAATGACCAAAAATGTGCTTTATTTGGACATGGTTAAATAATTAACTTGTAGTTATAAATAATCAAATTGTTAAGGATTTTCTTTTCCTTAATTGTTGCTTCATTTGCAAACACTTTGTAACTATGGCATTTATTCAATTTGAGTTGTTGTTTTGATGAATACTTCAATATTTTGCTTACATCGCTGTCCGCGTGAATGTATAGGTTTCCCGGCAAATAATTATTCTTATTATAGTGAGGCTAAGATTTAAAACGCACGTGAAATTTTTCTTGAGAGCAGAATTCTACTCACGGCAGTGGCAGAATCGCGACCAAATATGATTGACGAAGTTATAGAGGAAGGTGAACCATCGGCAAAAGTGGACAAGTGTGAAGAGGAAGTAACAGTGGAAGATAATGCACGTACTTATGACTTCAATAGGCATAGATCTTCAGTAGTGGCGATGGCTAAGGAAGACAGGGAGAAAGTACGGAGACTCGTTTCAAGAGAACTGCTAGTACCTACAGTAGTTGAAGAGGAACCGGGAAGTGGTTCAGGTTGGAATTTACTAGACCGTATTAAGACATTGTTCAACAAATATTTTGGGACAAGCCGTGACGAACAGACAGACGAGGACGACGATGATGATGACGACTCTGGTGCATCTCCGGAATCAGAAACCAGTGTAGACCGCTACAGATCCCTCAGTCGCAGACGTTGGAACAGTGTAACGGAACGATTTTCTAGAATCCCCAAAGTTAGTGAGGAGCTTTCTTCTGATGATGAATATAATGAACGTTCTTACGTAGATACTACCATTTTGCATATAGATTTCTTAAACTCTGATCTAATGGTGAAATACATATTTATTATTAGAAGTAACCACAGTTTACAAAACTACAAGAACATATTGAGTGAAGCCACAAAATCGAGATTCGATATCGTTGCTATGGAGCCAGTGAAGCTAAAACGTTATGTTGTGGACCAGATGTCTCTAACAGAAGCAATCCGTTACCTGTGTATTGGTGTTAATACCTCCTCACTGATCTCATCCTTCTCTTACAAAAATCAAATATATGGAGGAATTTTTACTGGTGTTGCCATTACAACAGCAGAGATGTATATATACCAAACGCAGTACTCGGTAGTGAAAAGTTATGAGCAAGAACCAGACCCACGAGTAAAATCTGCCGTTCGATACAGGAAACCTGAAAGAAGATTGTTCCTTTTATGGAAAATAATAGAACACCCTTTATTCAATACGACTAGTCTTCTTGCAACCGCATGTTGTGGTGTGTCTACATACTTTATGTTGATACGTATTTATATCTAGGTTTAATCATTTTTCATCTGGTTTATCAGTAATTTTGGTACTTCACGACAACGAAGAATCCTTGAAGTCATCGGGAGAAAGAGCTGGATTTATAGTCCTTTCATCAGCACTTTTGGTCATTTTCTGGTTGAATAATGAAGTCTCAGTCCATCTTCAGTCATTTCCAAGTTCATATTCATCTTATAAAACCTCTTACCTAATCATTCTTTTATCTTTTGTTTTCTTCAACTGTAACTTCGTGTAACCCTTTCTATTTTCACATTTTCATGTCCATGTGAGCGTTGTTGTATGTCAATTAACCTAACCATCGCAGCAAGGAGAACCAGGACTCTACAAGTACTTATTGGGATCTCAGCCTTTTTTTAGAAACTGACTTCAATAAGGAAATTCATCCCTGCCTCCTGTTGTAGTAGCCGAGTGGCTTGGAGAAGGACGAGCACATCATAATAAGACCATAATAACATAATAATAACACCATAATAAGACAAAACTAAACAAATACATTTTAGTCGGAACTTCAGTGGTGTCCAAACTGAAAAAAAAGTGGGAATTCGAAATACAATTAGTACGATTCTATAAATTCCTTTCAACCTGTTTCGGTGTTGTTGATTTACATCTAAAAATACTAACCACATCATGAATGTTGCAAAGTCGTATCTATTCAGGATTTCTTGTTTAATGAATAATGGGACATTATGGAGTATTTTCCACCTACTACTCACCAAACAGTTTCTACAGGTTTATAATATCCATTGTGAAAGTCTATTAGAAGCACATCAAAATGCATTTTCACCCAAAGTTTACTTTGTTATCTCCTCAAAGTTCAGAAGAAGAAAGACGACCTACTTATGTTGTCATATGAAGACTGGTATCATGCAGTTCATAAAAAATGTGGTTCTTACTGCTTGTTTATACGTCGAATATCTGCAGAGAAAGAATTCGAATTAAACTTTTTTTTGTCGAAAAAGCATGCGAAGTATATGCTAAGGAACCTTATCCAGAAGCATAGGAACTTACTGACAAAGAGTTCATAACATAGAAGATATAATTAATTTGTGAACTTGCTGAAACGTTTTGTACTAAAAGAAAAAGAAAAAGTTATCCACCGTCATGCGAAATCTCGAGAGTAAAGAGTTTTAAATATTTTTCATTGTCTGTTCGCTGGGAGAAGGCCAATTTCCGAGATACTAGTATTCTCAACCGAAAATAGTTTTGAAATATGCTTTGTGTAATGAGACAAAGAAAGTTTATAAGTTCTTTGAAACCTGTGCTTGTGAACGTCGCTGTTAAGAGCGAAACAAACAATTGAATAAAGTATTTTTATACTGCAAGAATTTCAAGAAAAGAAGTAGATAATCAAATGTTCGGCATGGAATTAGTTTCTTGTACATATGTTTCATCCTCACTAAACAATATATACGCATTGAGAAACAGAGCGAAGTTTCAACTGCAATAAAGCTCAGAATTTCATTAAGTTTGACCAGTAAATTAAAAAGAAAAATCTTGAGCACTTACTGGGATTTCATTGCAACTTTCTCTTCTACCTGTGCAACAAAAGAATATATTTATAGTTCAAAAAATCATCATTTATCTCTCTCAAAGTTATCAATTTGATGAGTAAACGTGTTGGTACCTAAAGCCACTGTAACTAATTCTAAACTAAACACAGATATATCATTGTGCAATGTATGACAATCAGACATTCTAACTGACTACATAATAAGACGACAAGTACTATGGTTTGTACTCAGAAGATTTTTTTTTTCGTTCGAAACTTGTACATTCTAAGTTGTAAAATATTGTTTTCAGTTAATTTCTTTGAAAAATAAATATATATTTGGATCTCAAATAGAAAAAGAAGTTAAATATGAAAAGCAGTAGTAATTATTTGGTCCACTTAAATTCGAAATGTTATATTTTGGCCAAGTAATATTTTGGTTAACAAAGTATTAATCCGGTTACTTAACCCTTTCGTGCGATGGTCCACTGTTGTCTATAGGATAAAGATAAGATAAAATAGGCGGTAACAACGCCTATATTCGAAAGAAGATTTTCCCCCTTTGTTGCGTATTATATACAGTATATTCCACTTAATATATATATTTTCCACAATATTCGATATTATTGAATTTTCGTCTGCGGTTCCGTAGTTGGTGGTCACTCGAACATAGAGTTTTATTGCTTTAGTCATAACACTCTTCAGTTCTTATGACATGTTATTTGTCTCCCGTTCTATAAACATCTAGCGACAACCAGCAATCCAAAAAGTGTTAAGAAAATCCATATGTTATTATTATTTCGTTTAATATGCATAAATACGTACTCTAGTTGATGAAGAGGAAGAAACATGGCACCATGCGGAGGAGTACTAATTGTGGCACTTCGTGTTATGAAGGATATGTATTTTGCCTCTAAAACACTGACAACATCTCGAGCGAGCGAAGAGAGGTTAGTTAAAGTCACGTTAGGTATTTTCTTTTCATTATACGCGAAGCATATCACTCTCACACACCCTTCGCCCTAAGCCGCAAGAATGTAGTTCCCACTTCACAGCAATAGTTATCGCTAACAACCACACTTATGTCTCTCTTTTACTTCTTTTAATGCTCATCTTATGTTTCTAAGTCACACAAATTTCTCATTCCTCCTGTAACTGTTGCAAAAAGTGACCACTACCTTCAGAACTGCACCGGAATTTCCTTCCTACTCTCCGACCTTTGGAGAGTACGCATCTCAGACGAAATTTACTGGCCGGACATTCACATTGCCTATGGACAACAGACAAAATAAATATCGGAAGAAAAAAAATAGAAATTCGATGTAAAGTTTTTGAGAAGTATGAGCCCTATAGGAGATGAAATAAAGCGTGGAAACGGAATATAGGGGAGAATAACGGTATCAAAAAAAGAATTCACTAAGCGATGAACAACGAATAGAGGAAAAGACCGGTTTAAGTGATTCATATTGAGTATTGTGTTATATGAGGTCGAAATATGAGGTTTCTACTTAAGAGTGATGAAAAGACTCTTCTAAAAGAATGATGATGTGACAAGTCGCAAAAAGAAACATACTGAACCAGACATTTTTGTATTTGTGTACGACGTTCTTTTCGATAGAAGCCATAAATAGTGAACTACCAAGTTAACTGGGTAACAACTAACATTTAACAATACTGGTGACCTGACAATTGAAAACAATAAGCACGAACACAAGGAAGGTTCAGATACCGCTTTCTTTGTGCTTTCCAACAGACGGCAAGACCAGTTCCACACGTGACACCAGAGACGAAAGAAAGATTTCTTGTTTCTTATTTCCTCTATGGGGACATGTGGCTAGAGAGTGTGCGCGAAGAAAAATTTTTATGTGGGGACGGGAAGAAAAAATCCCGAAAGTCGAGAAATTTTCGGGACAGGAAATTATCCGGAATTCTCGATTCATGAGTTCCCGAAAATCTGTACCGACCTTTCCGAAAGTCAAGACCATAACAGGATTTTATCCCCCGATTCTCTTCCCGAAATTTCGCAACCCGCACACCCCTAGACTGAAGAGCGCAGAGAACTGTGTAAATGAGAAGCAACGGCAGAGAAGCAAACCTTGGTTTGATAAAGAATGCATTAAGCTTCACGAGAAACGAAAACAAGCAAGGCAGCGGCTGGACAACTCACTGAGGTAATATACCACTATTATGCACTTATAAAACTGTGACACCTCTGCATCACGCACCACGTCCTTCACGACTGATTCTCTCGCTAACTGAACATCAGACATTATGCAGGTCACATGACGGTCGAAAGAGACCAATCACCTACTGTCACAGGGAAGACATTGCTAAGAACTATTTTATTCGAAGTATTGGCCATGCGATACATTTCTGCCATCGTTCCGGCAATGTGTGGATGTCAGACCAAAAAATCTGTGCCTCTTGTGCTGCAAACCAGTCATCAAGCCATTTTCGTAAGATGTGAAGCGCTGGTCAGCAAGTGCGTGTTCCATGGATGCAAATAAGTGAAAATCGAAAGGCGCCAAGTCTGGTGAGTAAGCCGCATGCGGAAGGATTTCCCAGCCAAACGGCGCAATCGTTTTCTTGACCTGTTTTGCTGTGTGGGAGGGTACATTATCGTGAAGCACAATCACTTTATGTTGTCTTTGGTCATATTCTGATCATTTTCACGCAAAGCTTGATGTAAATCGATCATTTGTTGTCGGTAACGTTGGGTATTAACGGTTTCAACAGTTCATAATACATCACTCCCTTCTGATCCCACCAAACACAAAGAATTGTCTTCCGTCCATAGCAATTTGGTCTTGCAGTCGATGTCGCCGGTTCTCCTGG
>JAGDQP010011387.1:29028-53113 GCA_022664845.1 Lepisma saccharinum
ACGTCAAAATCGCCACTTTTAAATTTTGTAAACCACGCATAGCACTGTGACTTACCAAGAGCATGATCATCGTAAGCTTCGACAAGCATGCGATGCAATTTTTCAGCAATTTTCTTCAAATGGTAACAAAAAATCAATCCTGTCCACACATCGTAGTTTGTAGGTACAAATTGCGCCATGTTCAACGCTATTCAACACTACACTACGACATGAAACGTGTCTGGTTGTGAGTTGCAAATCGTTATCAGCACTCAAAACAAGCAAGTGGCGCCAAGGACGCAGTTTTACGGTAACCACAATGACAGCTAACGCCGTCTATGCACAAATTCCGGTTTCATATTTACGCACCTGGTATATGCGTTTTCCTGAGGCACCCTGAGGTTTTCCTGAGTGGTTTAGCGAAAAAATCGTGACAGACTGTATTAAAGCGACAGATTTTGCATAGCTCTTGTATACTTTCAGTACAATCAATTTGTAGGTAGGTGCTCGATGTTCAAGTCCGCCATCTTAAAATACGACGCCATCTTTATTTTCTTCAGGGTTTTTCGACTTTTCTTCAAAAATCGCTAATTATCTCCCCCAATAATTGAATTTACAGCAAAGAGTATTCAAATATCTTATTTATCATTAAATTCCCTAGAATTTGAGCACAATACCGCTTTTGTATCTTTAATATTTTACGTGATATAAGATTTTAAAGGTTAGACTTGTTATTGATTATGATATTATCGTTATTTTTTGTCGGTGTTTGCTAAATAGCTTCTCAGTGTTTTTGTGTATGGTAACAACTATTTCAATCAAGAACTATGCAAAATCTACAGCTTGAGTCAATCCGAACCGCACGCGCGCGCTGCTTCCGCTCTGACGAGATCAACAGCTCAACTGAGACCCCGATAGGTGATCATGGGATATTTACCACCGGGATCCCATTGGCTGTGGGTCTCCCTTAAGGTTGCGTCCGGAACGAACGACGTGAAATTCGATGTGCTTTATTATTTTCTGACAATACATGACATAGTACAAAATTATTGGTACACCCAGAGGCGGCGTTTGGGGGTGGCAACTGGGGCAACCGCCCCAGGCCCCGCTCTTAGGGAGGCCCCGCGTTCCGAGTTGATATTTTTCTTACTCAATGATATAAAAGTTGATTTGTAAAAAAAAGTTTACAAATAAACTAGTTTGTATAGTTTCCATGCGAAATGTAATGTGAAATGGAAATGAATAAAGAAGCATTTGTAATTAGCAATGCAGTTTTTAAAATATATTGTACTTTCTTTAAATAAATTATGTCGGATTTTTTTTCATAAGAAACCGTTGTTCATTAAAAAAGATAATATTTAGTAATAAATTTAGGGTTAGGAATGAAAGGAAGAAGTGAGAGGAAGCATTTAGGGGGAAGTTGCTTACTGCTTTATCGGTTTTAGATGTAACATTTCGGCGCTCAGCGATTTTTACTTGTACTTTGGCCCCGCGGGGTCATTATTGCCCTAGGCCCCGCTCTCATCTAACGCCGCCTCTGGGTACACGTATACAAATAGTGAGCAATAGGTATCAGATAGTCTACGTGGCATATACGTCGATTCATATCATACATTACAGCAATGTTGTCGGACATAGTAAGCATTTGTTTAGGATACATGAGAAGGGCCGCCACAGCTGCGCCAAGAAACTCGGTGGCAAAGATAGGATATGCTTGAGAGAAGCGAGCCACAAAATGTTCGGTACCATCTTCCAACACAACTGCTATGGACATAGGGGTGCCATCCACAAACACAGTAGTAAGCAAAGATTATATACCAAAGATCACAATAGTTACAATACAATTTATTGTTTTTCGAAATTACAAGCAAAAATATTTTCCGATTCTCAAGTATCGAAAAAAATTCGTGTGCATGAACAAAGTGCGAGGCCATTATTAACAGTTTGATTGATCCTCATTCTGTGGAGAGTTGTGTGAAAGAAACAGAGAACGTGTCTTGCATTGACGTCAGTACAGATGGGAGTAATCACGGAAACAAAAATATATCCTGTAGTCATTCACTATTTCAATTTCAAACAAGATGGATTGCAAACGAAACTCATTGATTTTAGAAATGTAACAAACAAAAAAGCCGAAGCAATTTCCACATTAATTAAAGATGTGTTGTCTCAGAATGGAATTGAAAGTAAGTGTGTTGCATTTGGGGGGGGGGGGATAATTGCAATACAAATTTTGGTGGAATACGAAGTGAAGGTAACAATTTTTTTTTAAATTTGAAGTCACAGGTCAATGAAAATTTGATAGGTGTTTGGTGTTCAGCCCATATTTTACTCAACAGTGTCGATTTATTGCCAGGTGACATTGAAAGTATTATTCTAAAAGTTTTCAACTATTTTTCTGTTTACACAGTTCAAAATGAAACACTTAAAGAGTTCTGTGAGTTTGTAAATATTAATTACAAGACATTATTGAGTCACGGTGGTTGAGTCCTTTTCCTGCTTGAAATGTACCCAGCACTAAAATCCTATTTTATTTCAATGGACCATCCTCCTGCAATCTTAAAGAACTTCTTTCAGTAATGATTTAAGTGTAGCTTACTTGTTATTTTGTGAGTCATTGATGTCTGTGTTTGAAGAGAAAATTCAGCAAATTGAAAGAGAGGACAATTCGATCATTGAAGTTAAGCTACATCTTGAGAGTGTAATTAATGTGTTACAAGGTAGGTTAGAGCACAATTTTATACCTCTTAAAGTAAAAAATGTTGTTAATGGCCTGCAGAATATGTGTGATAAATTTTCTTAAGAAATCAGTCAAATTTATGCTTCCTACCTTGAGTACCTCAAAAAGTGGGTAATACCAATGGAAGCTTTTGCATGTTTTAAATGGTTGACTCTGGTTTTGGAACCAAGTTGGTCAGAAGTTGAAGAAATTGTGAGTTATGTAAACACAAGAAATTGTGATGATGTTAAACTGTTTGATTAGTTTATAAATTGGAAAAACTAGGTAGTAGTACAGAAGCAAGGCAAAACATTCATTGATACTCCAATCCACAAAAAGTGGGCAACCTATTTCAATACCTGTAATATTGTTTTTCTGAACTACTAAAATTGTTTTCTTTAGTGGGCGTACGAAGGAGCACAATAGGCTGGATGTTGACAGTGTTAAATGGATGGTTTGTATGAAGTTCAACTTCAAAGATTTCACATATAGTCAGTTTTATGATTACCTTTTGGAGAGGAAGGACTTGCTGAAAAAGATTGGCTCGTCAGAAAAGTACAAATAAGTAAGCACTGTGAGTGAGATTATATTGGTAATGTATCATTTTGCTAATTTTGCTGGATAAATTTGGTTTCGATGGTTTCTAAAATATGTCCTGTTTTTCAACTCTACTTGTCCTGCTTTTCACTCATGAGTATATGGTAACCCTAGGCTTTCCACAATTCAGCGAACAAAACAAACCTATGATTCGTTTGAAGTTTAGAGCTGTCACGCTCCATTATCGCATCTCTTTAGAATTTATGTTGATTGGAAACAGCAATATTCAGTAAAAATTATATTTGTTTATGAGAAGTTAAAATTCCTTGAGATGTACAAGTTGCTCTTTGCATGTACAGTACAGTTGAGGAAATGAAAAAGAGTTAATTCTTTCATTGACGAATGCTTCTCGAAACAACGGAAATAGATATTCTTGTAAAGACTTAAGGAAGCAGCAACCGACTGTTGAACTACCCATTTGCAGATAAGAGAAATAGATTTTAATATTTTCCCTGAAGCAATGTTTTAGACTTCAGCTGCTAAACCTGGAAAAACTTATTTCACCGTTATGTCCGTCCGTCTGTCAACAACTTTAAACTCAGGGACCAGTAAAGCTATGAAGGTGCTTGAGGTGCCATTCAAAATGTCTCTGCGAGACAAATTCGAAACTGCATTGGTCAGGTCTGTCCGTCTATATATTTCAACTCAAGAAGTATTAGGGCAACGAAGATATTTAAGGAGCTATTCGTAAGGTCTCACACGCAAATTGGACGCTTGCTGCTGAAGCCTGACGGTAGCTTATGTGCACAGACCTCAACTGGGCTCCACCTCACTTGTTTTTTTCGTAGTGACCATACTGCATTCACAAACTTATAATTACTCTTTTCAGTATAGTTTAAATTTCATGTTCCCAATATTTACTACACTGCAAAAAAATAGCTGTGTTAATTCAACACAATGCGGTGTCCCAGCGTGACTACCACTTTTATGTGTTAAATCAACACAACACACGGTGTTGATTTCGATACTGTGGAAAAAAAAGTTACGGCTGCAGTGAGATTTGAACATGGGTTGCTCAGTTAGAAGTCAAGCGTCTTACCGACTTGGCTAAATCGTCAGACAGAAAAGTATAAAATGCAAACGATATTTAGTGAACAACATTTGAATTAAACGACTACACACTAGATTTAAACAGTATATGGGATCAAATATGTGTTGCTAAACCTCCAAAACAAACTAAGTTACTTGCACGACTTATCCCATGGTTTAATCACTTCCTATTTGTCAATTGAGAACCAGAATTCCCATTCATTGAGAGCATTCTATTTCTATAAACGCAAGCAAGATGGCGACAGTCAAACACTTGAGCAGCATTACTGCTTTCTTATCGTAACAACATGTCAAATGCTGCTCTTACTTTTATAGACATTGAACATATTCTCAATTAATGGGGATTGTGATCCCTAATTGACCAATGGAAAAGTGATTAAATCATGTCATAAGTTGTGAGATTAACTTTGTTTGGGTTTGGGGTTCAGAAACATTTCTTTTATCCTCTATATTGTGTCAATCTAGTGCTTTTTTTCGCCTGACGATTTAGCGAAGTCGGTAATACGCTCGACTTCTAACTGAGCAACCCATGTTCAAATCTCACTGCAGCCGTAACTTTTTTTCTTTCAGTACCGAAATCAACACCGTGTGTTGTGTTGATTTAACACACAAAAGTGGTAGTCACGCTGAGACACCGCATTGTGTTGAATTAACACAGCTATTTTTTACTGTGTATTCATCATTTAAAAGAATAGTTGAAAGCGCATAATAGCTATAAAATTTGAAAAACAAGAGATATTGTGAGTTCTCATGATGATTCTTAACAATATTTTTTTAATTTATTTGGAGTAACCAGACTGAAATTTCCCCTTTGGAATTCTCTGTACCACCTGAATATAGTCGTACGATGTGGACAATCATCACCAAGTGCAAGAGTCATTTCTTCTAAGCACTGGTTTACGTTTAAACCACACACGAAGTTATACCGTAAAACTGTCCGTATCTCATTTCGTGACCATGATGCCATAGCACGCACTTTACACTATCACTGCTCACAAATAATTAAGTCCACAGACTTGGTGCAGCGGATAATGTGCAAGTATGAACAGCTTTAAGCATACAACAATACACAGACTCCTGCGCCACACGATGACGTCATATTGTAAAACTTTCCTAGTCCCCTTTGTATATTCATTAGGGTTTTGCTGTTTACTATTTCATAAGGACGTCTAAAGTTTCAGCGATGTGGTATCCATTAAGCAACATAATTTTCGAAACAGCCTATGACGTAGATGGCAAACAGAGAATGTAGAGTACGTACCGTACTAATGGTGTTCAGCATTCCGGATTTGAAATAAAATCAGAATGACGTATTTTATGATTCCAGAATTCCCACATGTCGGAATTTCGAGAGTTTCGAAATATCAGAATTTCGGAAAATGAAACTTGCGAAATGTCGGAATTTCAGAAAATCAGGATTCCGAAATGTGGGAATTTTAGAAAATTGGAATTTCCGAGGTGTTATAATTTTGAAAAATCAGAATTCTAAAATATCGGAATTTTGGAAACTCAGAATTCCGAAATTTTTGAAATGCGGAATTTCTGAATATCGGAATTCACTAGATTTTTCAAATACTGGGATTGAATTCGGATTTCCGAACACCGACTTCCGACTTATCTCGATATTTGCGTAATTTGATTGAATACAGGACACGAGAGAAACCTGAGTCGAGCAGACTGATGTGAGCAGATTAGGTCCTTCACCACGTCCCAAATATGATATGTTCAAAAAATTAAGTGATTAAGGTTAGTGTTAAGTGACCATCTTCAACAATATATGTCTGCACGATCCAACTCTGTACTAAATGCATTTTTTGTTGTACGAATTTGCAATGTTGCTCCTATAAATTCAAAACTAGAGTGTTCAAATCTTTCAGAGAAGACATTTCACAATCATTTAAAACCTTCCATCCAATGTTCTATCTTTTTCATTCGTGCCACATAAAAAGACAGTTGTTAGAAATATAGGAAGCAGAGCTGAAACCAGGTCACTTTTGGTGACATGGCTTGACCCGAATATAGGTGACCTGGTTCGAAACTTGACTCGATTAACGCGGTCTTGACCCGAACAACTCGGGATCCGGTTCGAAACTTGACTTGATTAACCCGATCTTAACCCGAACGACTCGGGTCTCGGTCTTGACCGAAATAACCAGACAGAGTTCGTGGTGACCCGTTAATCGAATCTTGACCCGTTTTGTCTCTGCGGTTAGAATCAATCCATATTAAAATATGTGAGCTTTGTTCGGAAATATTATATTTCAGTGTTTTAAATTTAAATGTTGATGCTTCTATCCTATTTAATATTTCAAACACAAAATTCTTTCAGAATAGCCTTTCCGAGGGAGGTATTTGCACACCTCCGCTGACAATTTTGTTCTTCCCGTAGAAGATTTCCATATTTTATTACTAATTTTAGGAACTTTTCGCCGCCATATTTTTTTGTATTCTGCGGAGTAACACCCCTGCTCCCGATCACAGCAGGTTCAAAGATTGTTCAAACGCAACAATATATAATAAGGAAAGAATGAAAACTCTACTTCGCCCTCCAGGACATCGGGTCAAACCGCATCCCAAGCATAGACCCGGTGACCCGTTTCAGCTCTGATAGGAAGATGGTCCTACCACCTATGGTCTGGAATCGCTACTAAATACTATAATGGCGCTCAGGCATTCTTTGCTATACTAGAAAAGTGGTGAATACCCCTGAATGGTTATACGAAAATATTGGATAATTATCAGCTTGAGACAGTAAAAAAAAGTGAACTTCGTGTACATGCCAAAGGCCGCAAGCTTTAGTGGTGAGGGTTATCGTCTACAGATCGGAATTAGGGTTCAGATTTCGCTCATGATAATTGTATGCAGTTGCATATAGTTTTCCCTCAATCAAACGAGCCTAATATTGGAAGTTAGGAGCCTAGATCACTAAGAAGAGAACTCATACATCCATTTGAACTACTCTATGTTTGTTACATAATGATTTTCTAAAAATACATTTCAGGTAGTATCTAATTCAGCAGCGAAAATTTTAAAGCAAACGAATAAAATATTCTAATGCACATACTCACTAAAAATAATCCTTGATCACACTAAATGCAGTAGTTTAGAACGTAATATCCCTTTAAACAGAATGCAAGTACTGATCGTGATATCTTGAAAAACACAGTAGAAGCCTCTGCGGTTATCAAACAGTCCAGTGCGGTCTCTCCATTTAGGTTCTGTGGTAATGGTGTTTATAAGGTAGGAAATATCTTATGCGGTCAAGGTTCTCTGTGGATAAGACCTTCAAAATTACAGAAACACTTCACTTTCAGTAACTCTTTTGTAGATTTCAGAGAAAATAAGACTCGAATTCATCATGGTTTATATGATGTAGTTAATTTTCTCACATATTCTACAACTTTTCAATGTCAATCTCACAGAAACATGTTCACATATCGAGCGAAGTGAATCGCACTTTCTGACTAACTACTCCCAAGACACAAAGGAAGTGGTAGACGCAAGCCGGAAAGACCCATTCGCTGACGGAATTCCGCTTCATAAGTTGAAGCTACAGTAGATCTGATATACGAAATCGCAGAATTGGTCGGACGTCGTATGTCAAGAAGAATAACACGTCTAAATCATAGATAGACTTTCGATTGGGAATTATTTCCGTGACTTGCTTATATATTATACTTCCTTTCTTTTTCGGTGGTTGATTGTGTTGATACGTGATTTATGTTTGTAAGCTGTTCAAGAATGAGGAATTATAAATAGCGATGTTATCTTACAAGACTATGTATATGCCTACAGTTTCAGGACAGAAAAATTACTTATTTTCACTACAATCTCAATTCACTACATCTCATGTAAATGTATTAAATAAAATTTCTAAGCAGACAGAAATAGAACATTTTTTTTTCTGTTTGTACAAATAATCAAAAATCTTCCATCTGTCTATCTGGATGTCTGTCCTCATGACATCTCCACATCTCAAACCTAAAAATTTGGAAGTCTATTTCGTTTCGTTAGAGGTAGATCATAGATTAAATGCATGGTCCCAAAATTTTGCCCAAAAATTTATACACCCATGAATCGTTCATATTAAATAACATATCCCCACCCAACTATTATGCAACTCCACACAACAAGCTCGTAAGGTTCGCCGATGTAATCCACACAGGCTCCTTCTACACGAGCGGGAAAAACGCGGCGCTTTTACAACGAACGCTCGCGATTTCTCTGTGTCTACACGTGGCGGCCGAAACGACGTGGTTAAACCCTATCTACATGAGCGGTGTTGCCACTCAGTTGAACATGGATACTATACAGACCGGCTGCATTGCAGGACTCATTGTGATTGATCATTCGTAAAAAGAGAACTTGAGCAAGGAGATGTTGGTGGGCTCACCCAACATTATCTAATCCTTCATGGCATGTTTAGAAAATTAGCTTAAAGTTAGCCAGATAAGTTCTTCAAATAGTGAGCTGAAGAGAACTAACTAACTGACTCTATGGCTTACGGAACTAGCAAGTTCATCGTCACAGTAACAAACGTTTGCCATTGGATTCTATCCTAGGTAACATCAAGCCAGTTTTCATCACGAACACCTCGAAGATATCTTCTAATATTGTTCTTCCAACGACGTCTCCGTCTTCCCAACGGTCTCTTTCTCTCCGGTTTTCCAACCAAGATAGAATATAATTTTTGTTTATCCCCCATCAAAGCTGCTAATCTTTGTCGTCGCGACTTCATTATTCTTACAACGTCTAATGAATCGTACAGTCCGTGGAATTGTCATTATGCAGCCCCTCAATTCTCCAGTCATCTCGTCGCGTTTCGGCCCGTATATCTTTCTCAGAATCTTATTTTCAAACACACGTAATTTATGTTCATCTGCTAGGGGCGTACTCCAACTTACGCAACCGTAAAGTATTACCGTCATAATAACCGTTCTGTATATTTTAATTTCAATTTCCTTGATATTAATCGCGACGTTAGGAGTTTCTGGACTGAATCGAAACATGCGTTGCCGATACTAAGCGACATTTTATTTCTTCCGTGATCTCGTTTTTTGCTTCTTACATGTGCTACCAAGTATTTAAATTTGTTTACTTTCTACATGACCTCATCCCTAATTATTATGTTTTTATTTCTTTCATTCCCTGTGTTCCGGCTTGTTATCATGTATTTTGTTTTATGTATGGTATGTTTACCTCTAGACCTATTTCATCGCACGCTCATAAACCATCGGTGTTGCTTTGTATTGCATCTATATCGCCCCTATTAAATCTACATCATCCGTGTATACGAACAGTCGATTCAAAGCATTCAATGTTAGTTCCTTTTTGCCCCTTTAATTTTAAAATCGCATATTCTAAAGCAAAGTTTAAAAAGTAGTGGTGATAGGCAAGGGCTCATCGATATGCACGGAAAACAGAAAATATGATGCAACTATGCTGTATAAACTTTTAAAATATGCACTAAAAAGGACTAATAAACATTGTAAAGAAGCTTGAAAAATGATGTAGAACTACTCTGATTTTTCGAATACTATAGTATAATCATGCATTCTTCAATATGAACGTTCTTTGCACTCGTAGTACAGTGTGTCCGCTCATACGTTGTTACTACATATCAGACCTGTTACAGGAAATGAAAATATATTTTTCAAGATTCTATTACAGGAAACCTCTTCGTCAATAGATAAGGATATTTTTGTATGCATAGAAAGTTCTTTGTACACCACAACTTGTAAATGGACAGAAGTTCAAAGCATCAATGTTATTTGTGGAATATCGACTGAAGTCTTTGCTTGTATCTCCTGCAGAACCGCCCTCACTCCATTCAGAAGTTTGTCCTCATTTTTTTTCTAAGACAGATTTATCATTTTCTTCCACCACCTTTCCAATTAGAACTGACATTAGTTAATTGGTGACTGGCTCAAGCAACTGAATTGCAGTAGTCAGTGGTAGGCCTTGGTCTTGGAATCATCCGGATTTAGACGCTCTGGACCCTGAACTAAAAATATTTCCTTAGTCTTTTCACATTTCGTTTCCAAACAATGAGCTATCGGTTACAGAAATCTAATATATACAGAGTGTCTATAAAGTTTGTCCCCACCCTCTTTTCTCCGGAACGCATGTAAATATGAGAAAATGCTGAAACATATTTTCCATTATTTGGAAAGGCTAACATTTTTGGCTAAAAAATCTACTCCTGACTCCGTCTCCCCGAGGGGGATAGATGGGTTGAACTCAAAAGGTTTAAATTGTAAGGTGGGTTGAGTAATATATCGTTTGAAAGGACTTGATAAAAAATGAACCAATTCATATATTGCCCCTATTCAAAATGGCGGAATATCAAATTTCGAAAATGATAATTTTGAGTATTTTTGCTCATGCTGAAGTACAAGATGGCAGAGCACTTCTATGACAAAGGGCAAAGTTCCTCCAGATGCTTGTATCTTCAGCCTCATCCATTTGTCCGGTTCTTCCAATTTCAGGTATCATTCATTATCTTTAGTATGGATCATACTGAAAGGTGTTAAAAATGTGTGCATAAACTTATAGGACGATTCCGACAAGAAATATTTCAATGGGCTTTAGTTAGGAGGAAGGGAGGGGTGTTTGCCATTTTGAAATTTATACCTCATTAATTGTACGCGTGAACACTAACAATGCATGCAGAAACGTGCACAGATAATGAAAGCCCTCAGTATGATTAACTGAAAGAGGAATTATCGTCACTTCTACTTGAAGTTTGACTTGTGATAGGCGAAATGTTAACCGCTCGCTTTCTTTGTGCATGATCACGGTTTCATTTCCCTCCGGAGTTCATTGAACAAAGTGGTTCGACGTCCACTTTACAATAAACTATACGCGTGTAGGTACCGTCCATAGAAGCTTATCAACTCGTTTAGGACGTTAATAACAATTCAATCAACCAATTTCAAGAATGATTGAAATGACACAAACGATACACAAACCATTCTGACAAAAAAAAAAACAAAAAAAAAAAACATCTCGATCTAAGAACTCACTAAATTGAACAAAACGGAAGAAAACGAAAAAAGAGTATGGAGAAAAACTAAAGCAAGGGAAAAGAAAAAGAGATTGAATACGGAAGAAAAAAATACATAAATAGAGGTGACAATAAAGATATTGAAAAAGAAAATGCAATCAATCTAGAAGAAAGCAAAACACAAAGAAAACAAATCAAACGGTAGGATACATAAGGAAGCAAGAAGGTAGGAAAAGGGAGAAACGAAAAAAATAAAAACAAAAAAAATGATAGAAAGTAAAAATATATATAGGAATAAACAAAAAAGGGAAAAGGAAAGCAATAAAGAAAGAAAAGAAAGAAGCAAAAACTTAAAAATAATGTAGCAAAAAAAGGAAGTAGAAACAAAACCCGAAAGAAATTAAAAACAAAAAGAAAAAGATAAAAAAAGCAGAAAAGTAAAGAAAGAATGAGAAGCAAATCATGGGAAAGGAAAAAGGTAACGAATTTAGAAGAACTATGAGATAAAATAAAATGTGAAAAGAAAGAAATGAAGATAAGACGAAGTGAGTGAAACCAAGAAAAAAGGAAACAGGCAAGATTAATAAAGAAAAGAAGAAAGGATCAGAGAAAAAATGATAGAGAAATAAAGAAATAGGGAGCAAAATTAAAAGAAAACAAACAAGAACTAAAGAAATTTGGAAGTGGAAAAAAAGTAAAGGAAATGAGGAAAAAACTTTGAATTCGAATTGAGTAACGGAAGAAATTTTACTTTTGTGGCTCTTAGATATCTGCTCATTGTGCTACAGAAAGAGGAGTCTAGCGACAGTAAGGAATCATGGAATAACGACATTAGTCACAGTGCGTCTGCAACAGTAAACAGAGAGTGTGCTATAATTACTCTTTCAAAATTGTTCCCCTCCAGCTGATAGGTGGTCTAGGCGGTAGAGCGTCTGCTTCTTATTTAGGAGGCCGGGATCTTATTCCCATGGACACCAACCTTTCTTTAAAAGAATATTTCTAAATGCTGTTATGCTCTCTTGTAGTTTTGTAGGCAATTTCAACATATTCACGCCTAGATTCCACACCATGTAGTCCGCTTTACTTTCTTTACTTAGAAATTATCCGACAAGGAAGCTGTCTCCGGTGGGCCTCGCAAATCAACATGAAACTTCCAAAGTGTATTGCTGATGTGTTTAAATGAACATCCCTGTAGTACTACGTTTAGGAATTTAGCACAACACGAGTTACAGGGTTTCAAAATTTAAGAAATTCTGTTTCTGTATTGTAGGCAACACTTCATACATATGTGCGGAAGGTATGCACTTCCCGTTTACTTTTATACGAAAGATTACGCTGAAGCTAATTTGTAGTTAAATTAAAATTATTAATGATGTTGACGTGTTCATTAATTGCACTGATCCCTGCCAAATGCGATCATTATATAAATACAGGGTGAACCGACGGGAACTTTCCATCGCGTATATCTCGCCACATAGATTTGCAAAAAGAAGCCTTGATATTCTCTTCTTTAGTTCTTGGCTTCTAAAGTTCTCGTAGCGGAAGGACCGAAGCTGCCAAATCTATTGGAGATTGGTGATAATTTTAATTGTATAAAACTGTCATAACCGTAAGATGGCAATACTTACGAATTTAATATAATACCTCTCATCTGCAAAAGTTATGAAAAAAAGAACTGGTAAATAACATCATTTCCATCATTTTATTTTCTGAATAGAGTCAAAAAATAAAGCACAAAGCGCCTGATAGTCTCTAGCATAACTTGGAGTTTAATGACAATATTAATATGACCGTAGCAATTTGGCTTTTGAACACAAATTAAACTCAAACTATCAGGGGCTTGAGGATAGCAGACACATGTAATATTCCTATAAAGTACTACTTTTAAAGAATTACTTTTTATTTAATACTTAAACCATTTTGGGAATGTCAAGTAAGACATTCTGATTTCAAATTTGTTCTCTGGACTTAATCAAAATTAAACAAAACATATTCACAAGATACAGGAAGACCGTGTTATGCTCGTTTCGTTTAATTTAAGTAAACAGTAAGTTATTAATTTGAGACGGTGTAGGTTTAAAATTATATGTGTGTTGTTATTATGCTTCAAAATACAGAGGAAAAGGAAGCATTAGTAAACCAGCAATATTTGCGGTGATTTTGGTAAAGAATCATATATAACAAATATGACATAAATATAACTTTAAAAATTGTTTTCAATATCTTCTTTTCATGTTTGGTTTTTACAGGTAAAAGGATAATAAACAGCATAGTGACGATTTTTTTATTTAATGAGCGGCATAAGAAAGAAATCAAAACGTTAATAGTTCTGATCATTTAAGTTTTTATACAGGAGATGAAAACAGTTAATAACCCTTTCGTTATTTTCAAATGATGAAACAAAGGTAAAAGAAATACGGTTTTTATTGATATTGTGTGACTTTCCTCATAAAACCTATTTATTGAAATATTGTTGCAATGCATTAGCTAGAAGAGATTGTTTGTTCAAAAGTACTTGGTTTTTTTTATTAACGTTTATCCAATATCAAATTGAAAAGTATTCACAATATATGACTTTTAGAATTCTGGACAATGAAGCTTGTGCTGTATAACGCACCAATTTTCTCAAAATAAAGATAAGCGTTTCTTTTTATAAACTATTTTGAAACCGGACATGATACGTCCACTTATCCTTGAACTTATATAAATCTTGCTTGATTTTCCTCTACTACGCACATAATTACTGCAATATTTCGTAGTAACTCGATATGATCTTACGCATTACTTTCCCTCCTTCCCGCCTGAAGAGTGGAAATTCACACGACGTCCATGTTACAAAATTTTAGTGTATCTGAATACATAAAAAATTTGCTTAGACCATGGCGACAAGTTGGTAAGAAATCAGTTACCTTGAGAATTAGGTAGTCATTTTGGTTTCTACAATACGCAGTAACATCCTGTATATCAAAATTAGTCCTCCGAGTCCTATTCTAGGACTGTCTTATCCATATGTACAGTGAGTTATCAAGGTTAAACAAAGGAACTTAAGCACGCATATTTCCTGTCACCCTACTTTCGTTTGATAACACGCACATTTGTGATTGCAACCGTGCTTAATGAATTTATTTAATCACTTATTAAGAATCCAGATACAGACATGTAATGCCATTTTACATTTAATTATTAATAGTAAAATGAGTTTTATGATTAAAACAAGTTAGCGTTGCGATTCTGCTAATAATCGGGCCGCGGTGGCTCAATGGTAGAGCGTTCACATCTGGTGCGTGATGTGTTCGGTTTGATCCCTGCTCGTACCATGTGGGCTTTGTAGTGTACAAACGCCGTGTGCGTGGGATTTCTCGGAGTTCTACCGTTTCCTCCACGTTTCTTCACCCTATCATCATTCATCAGACCTGAGCCAAAGTTGCCTAAAGACCTAAAAATTACATTCAAGTTTAGACGAGCAAAAGTACCCACCCTGCGGGGTGAATATAATATGTTGGCAACAGTCATTGGGTCATTCAACAATATTCGCTTCCACGTGGCGGGCTGCGCCTATAACTTGGTAAGTTTTGGGGGCTGCGCCCCCTTTATCGTAACCAGACTCTCCAATGTGCAGGGGAGAACACTCAAGTACTTCTCCTTCAGTTCAGACTTGACGGAGAGGAATGCTGTTTCTTGATGGCTTATCTACGTGATATTCCGGAAATACGATAAAAGAATGGTCAAAATCGGTCTAGTAGAACGGCCGGACGGACTGGAGAAAGCACTTTTAGCAAACTTTTAAAAATATATAGAATGTACTAACAATCGCCAAGGTTCAGGAGATCTAATAACATTTCAGACTCACAAGCATTTTTTTTATAAAATTGGTTGGGAACAATGATAGCTGCGGCGCCTGATCATGACGGCTCTGGCAACTCTAATCTAATTAAGCTAAGACCTCTCCAACGGCACCACAACCACGTCTCTACACCTTGTAGTTCATAATATATATATATATATATTTGAAACGGGTTGACAACACTGGCAAAGGGATGCTTCAGCACGGGGACACCAGCGAATATATTTCTGTTGTGTAGAACCATGTTTATGCCAATTTTCGTCCAGCTGGACCTAAAGAAGACTGTTGAGGCGGCTCTAAGCTAATTTAGCCAAGACCTTTGCAACGACGCCTCAGCCATGTCTCTACACATTATGATTCATGGGATATGCTTTCTGGACATGAAGTAACAACACTGACAACGGGGTGTTTTCAGACGGGATACCCAAAATATGTTTCTATTGTCTCGAATAATGTTTATGTCAAGTTTGGTGTAGATAGATCTAACGGAATGGAAACATTTTGAAAATTAAGAATGTGTTACTAAAAATCTTATAACTTCATGGAAGTCACGGATACCTGGATGACAATGCAGCCTATTTATCTAACCCAGTGTTTCTCAAATTTCTACCAGCTCGCAACACGTTGATTTGCCGTGTGTGATAGGGGAAACCGTGGTACAGTGAGACACAATTTTTTTCGAGTGCTATATCTTCTTTAGATAAGTGTGTTATTGGACGGAAATTGTTCTCAACGATAGAGCGTTAGACAAAGATCATTAAAAAACTTCTTTAATAAGTGCAGGTTTTGTAGGAATTTTACAAAAAAATAAAATATACAATTTTAAAATTTGTTTTACTGTTCCTACCTGGGTTCGAACACTGAGACATTAGCATTGTCATGGAAGATAAAAGTCAATTTGATGGATACATATATTTAAAATTATTAGCGTGGTACGAAGTAAAGATTAGTGACTTAAGCTTAAGAATAACTAAAGTTCAAAATTTTTCAAAATTATTACAAAAGTTGGAACAGTGAGACACACTAACTAAACGTCGGAAAGTAAAACATTTTCGTTATAAAGTACACAGAAATGGAAAATAGAACAATTTTTGATAACCAAATAGACAACATTTCTGCATACCATTCATTAACGGACGTTCAAAGAGTCCAGCTTCACAGCAAATGAAAAAAATGACTGCTGCCTCTTTGTTGACCCACAGCACTTTGAGTTAGGTAATACAAGCTTTATGGCACTTCTGTGTACAATAGAAATATCAGGAACGTTAGGAAATATAAACTTTCTGGAACACTTAATGCTTGTTCGCAAAAATGTTACTTCAAATTCAAATTCATTTAGTTTCCTAACAATTTACCACAATAGTACATTTTCCCTTTCCCTCTATCACCCACGAATTCTACTAAAATGTAATCATTTACATCTATATCTCCTTCCACGTGTCCAGAAATCTCTGGCTCAGGATCTGACGAACTTATATCATCTTCTTCGCACGAGGAATCTTCAAAAGCGAGCTCGAGGCCACTCTCTTCTTTTTCGTCCTCAAATAAATTCTTCCTCCCCTTGTTCAATCTGTTCTCAATAGTCTTACGTTTACGTTTTGCAAGTTCCTCCTTTTCTGGTGTATCAGTTGCTATCATACATTTCCCACGTCTAGCTTTCTTCATCACATTGCTGTCTGCTTCTTTTTTCCGTGGTAAAGCTCTTATTGCTTCAGGACTGATGTAATGTGCACTTGATTCTGATATTTTCGTAGTTGTATCATTTCCTTTCGAACAAACATGAACACGCGTCTTAATCACAGTAGAGAATTCTACTTGTGATCCCACTGGCACATCAGACTGTGATGTTATAGATGCAGTGCCAGAACTTGGTACAGGTGATGTCTCTTCCAGCATAGAAGAACCATGTTCTGATAAACGCGGAGCACCAGAAGACAATTGGGCCCCAGATGAAACAGACACTAACGGTGAATTTAGCACAAGGTACGGAGCAGCAGTTGAAGTGTGCTCTATGTCTTTCTTGGATCACATTCAGATTCAATAGTTGTGATCGTGCTTGGCAAAAAAATCATTGTCGTTGAAAATGTGTTTGTCGTACGGGAAAATACCTGATTTCCTAAAGGCAGACGTTATATTGACAGGAGTCATCGCTCGTGGATATGCTATTCCCACACAAGATGCAACATTGTGTATTGTAAACTTTTCTCCAGGATGACACATCATCCAAGAATCAACAGCAGCAACATAATATGTGTGAAAAGGTTTAAGCAGTCCCACATCCAGAGGTTGAAGTTTGTTTGTGCAATGAGGGGAAATGTCAATACGGTGATACCATTCTCCTTACACAGATCTAATGCGTCAACCGATAAGTGACTTTAGTGATTATCCATCAAGAGAAGAGCAGGATTTTTCTTTGAGCACACTGATGTTTAATAAAATGCTTAACAACTTCAACATAACATTCCGAGTTCATCCAGCCACGTTTCGCTGCGAGTCCTTTACTACCTGGTGGAGCACCGATAATCATAGATGGTTTAAACTCGGCTCTGGGAAAAACCATGACAGGTGGTATGCTGTTCCCTGTGGCACTCACAATGCAACAAGTTGTGACCAGTGTTCCACGCTCTGCGCTAGTTGCCTTAGAAACCTGCTTCTCACCTTTCTTCGCCAAAACTTTAAAACCATTTTGGACAGTCGAAGTAGCTGTTTCGTCCAGATTAAACACACGCGAATCATCTCCAAAACTTGAATGACGGATCATGACCTCATCAAGGTTATTAAAAAAATAGCGATACAGCAGCTTTATTAAACCCAACAGCTCTACCCAAACTGCATCCTTCCGACGTTCTTAAGGACAGCTCAGACCTTCTTCGAAACATCTTCATTCAGATTTCTGATGTCATTTCTTCTTTTCCCCCAAGATTCTGGGACCCTTAAATTGTTTCATACTGCCACTTGGAATGCTAGACTCTTTCAAAGATACTCCATAGAATAGTTTTGAGCACGTAATAATATATGAACAGAGCTCTTTTTCTAGTTCAGAAGAAAAAATTTGATTAACCCGATAGTTTGGACTCATTCTCGTATCCGGATTTTTCTTGAAGTTCTGAACGTATCTACTTAATGTTTGGAACTTAACACCTTTAATGTTAGCAGCTTCTCGAAGAGATCTACCGTGATTGACAACAAGAAGTACCACCCCCTCATTGTTTCTGCAGGGGTCCTTCCTATCACCTTCTCAATCTTCTTTCTTCGAGGCATCGTGTTATCTGCAACGACAAGAAACAAAGATACAATTATAAAACTTTTGTAATATTATTCCTTCCATGAAAATATTTTAAAACGTTTTTTATTAATATTTTTAATTTCTCTCACCCCCTCTTCCGCCGCCCCTACACACTTCAATCGTTCTGCCTACGCTAGAATACCTTCATCTGTTTACCCACAATATATTTACCTGGAATTTTTAACGTCTATTGCAATGTTGTCCAAAAATAATTACAGGAGGAACACTGAGACGTCTCACTGTTCCAAAAATGCTTCTGTCTCACTGTTCGTTTTTGACAACATGGAAAATAAACCATTCTGACCTCCAGCGGGGAAAATGGGAAGTACTCAAGGTACATAAATTGGATAATATATATCCTTCTTTAACTGCTGACATGCGAAGAAACTTTTATAAATACAAAACAGTAATATCAGATGGACTTGTACTAAGGGCGAATTTTAATTTCCTGATTGCAAAAACTAATAAACATACATATTTACTTACCTTTTGCTTCTAGCGAAGTGCCGTTTCCTGAACCTCACTCTGCCATCAGCAGACACGCTTTGCACAGTGTTAGCAAACAATAGCATTGATAATTCACTAAATATTACCATTGTCTCACTGTTCTCTCTGTCTCACTGTACCACGGTTTCCCCTATTTCGGAGCAGCTGTTGTAACCATAAAATCCCATTTGTCATGGTTGAAATTGGGACAGCAATATCATGGGTTGCAAATACAATACAAGTTTTGCTAATCGAGTACATAGTTAGGTGTTTTATCATAATTATAATACTGTGAATAATATTTTATGGTCAAATTCCTGTTTCAAGTTAAATTAGCAAGATGTTTTGTTAGCATTATAGCTAATTATACCATAATTAATAGTTGAATTACCAATGGGGGAATTATGTCTGATCATACTATATAGTTACAACAATTATATATATATATATATAATAAATCACAGCCATATTCAATCCACTAGTGGATGAGTCCTCTCCCCGAAGGGAGGAGTTGGTCTACTGCTCCCACGCTGACCAGACATGTTGGGAGAGGAGAGCCGAAGCTCTCACTGTGATCGCTACGTCTTTATTCAGGTAGCTCCCCAATTGTTCCAGACCCAGAGCTGCTTGACTTCTATGATCTTACGGGAACCGGTAGACCAGCTCGGCTAGGGCGTTGCCATATATATATAACCACTTGTATAAACGGTACTGTAATTATTAAGTGTGCGTACATCATTTTAGAGTAATATGGAAAAACTTTTGATGAACTGTTGACCTTAATTTTTGTATAAAAATTGTAAGCAACAATATGGAACAAACCTGAAGAAGTCATGGAATTTGACGTCATATACTATTATAATTTTACCCTTATACATATTTCCATCTGGCCAACCCAGTTTCACCAGATGCTCTGTCTAAATTTTCTTGATTGTTTCATAGACCTGAAAAAGTCACGGAAAATGCTCGTTACATCTATATTTTTCCCCCTACCCAAACATTTCCTTCTGGTCAACCAAGCTTCATCACATGCTATGTTAATATGTTTTAAATTCCGCAATGTAACTCTGTCAGAAAGTAAAGTGATAGGCAGTACAGAATTAATATCTCTATGATAACTTAATATGACTATTTACATCAATAAATTCATAAATAATGTGCCCATTAAAGGGTGGTTAATGATCTACAATTAAGGAAGGAAGGAAGAACTAATTAGATAATTGCTTTTTCATTTATTGCTGAAATTGTAGAATAATTCTAGCACAGTAATTTTATACAGCAGCTCCTAACACCCTGTCTGTTCCAGTCAATTTTTAACCCTACATATATAATTATTTCATTTCTGTGCAATGAAGCTACAGCAAGCTTGAAATTAGGTAAATAGATCCCCAAATTTGGTCTTGTACGCTCTATTGGGTTTTACTCTGGGATAAACTACTAGTAAAAAGTAATCATTCGATCCGACTTTACTTTATAAATTGAGAAGCATGAAGAATAACCATTCTAAGGTTTACAAGAGGACTGGTAACATTGACCTAGAGATATTACTACTGTACGAATTACGAATAGCCTGTTTGATATCAGTCAACATTGTTAAGGCGTTTGAGAAAACTTCGTACCCTCAAATATACAAAGTTTTGGTTTCTGTCTTTTTAATAAAATACTAGCTGATTTGCCTGCCCGTTGGTGCGGAGTGAATGTTGCAACAGTCATCGGAACTGTCACCAATAGTCGCTTCCCCGTGGTGGTCTGCGCCCCTAACTTGCGGAGTTTTCGGCGGCTGCGCTCCCTCTATCGTAACCAGACTCTTCGGGGGCTGCGTCCGATGTAGCAGATCTCTTCCCATACAGCCCAGGGGGCTGCGCCCCATAGGGGATTTTTGTCCCGTGTATTGTAACCTACTCGTGATGGTACACGTTTTTCGTTTCTCAAGTTTCAGTGGTTTGGAAAATGCGTTTTTAGGCGGGCATTTTGGATTATGCTTGCTACTTTTTAAACGTTTTCTCATATTATCGTGACCTACTCGTGAAGCTACACTTCCATACCAAATTTCATTCCTCTAGCTCGAACGATGTGGAATTTTTTTGGAGCGGCCATTTTGAATCCAAGATGGTGACTTTTCGAAATGTAATATTTTCTTAAACTACTCTTGATAATACATTATTATGCCAAATCTTAAACGGTATGGAAAATGTTTTTTGCGCGGCAATTTCGAATCCAAGATGGCGACTGGTGTGATAACTTCTCACACGGGTCCAATATCTGATCGTGTGCGAAATATAATTTCAAACCGCTTTGGCGTGATGATAACACAGTTACTTTCATTTATGTATATAGATGGCTCTTTCATGACTGACAATAAAGAGATCTATGGTGATTTCCTCCAATTGAAAAACGTTATTTTCCTTATCACAACATGACAGTGTAGACAGATACGTTTTGAAGAAATAACTTTTAGTGAGGAAAACATCCCTTTTCGTTCATTCACACGAGTGAGATAAGAAATCTTTCCTTCTGTCTGGTAACTCTTTATTTCGATAATAGCTGCATTTCCCTCTCCGCTTTCGGTCTCGACATTCACCGTCATTATAATTCAAAATAGAGGAAACCTTGCTCTTCGTAAGTCATACTGGATCTAAAATTACCAGTGCTTTGGAGTAACAGAACTTTGTGTGGTATTTTCAAGAAAAAGTAAAGGTCAAATTATAGTTTCATTGAAAAAAAAATACTAGGTAGGGTAATGTGGGATAGATGGCCATGCGGGTGAGATGAACAAAGCGTCTGTTTCTCGAAATAATAGTTAAATATGAATAAAACTTTGTAGGCGGGAAGCATTTCTTTGTTTCTAGAAATAGTTTGTGGAAGACATGCACTGTATTGTGGACAGAGGGGTAACACACTTTGGAGAACGCCACTGAAATCCCCAGACGGGAAACAATTTGAATTATCACACCATAGTTCATCGCTCCAACCAGGAAGAAATTCCAACAATTCTTGGGTAGACATAAATACGGAGGCAAGAGAAGAAGAGGAGGAAGAGAAAACTGAGATAGCGTTGACAGACGACTACTAGCAGGTCTACTCTGATTCGATCATAGACGACCCTTCTCGTAGTTAACATTAGGTTTGTTTACATAAATAGAGTTATTTCTGATACAAAAAATTGGATTGACGCCCTTGTACTTAAAAATGCTACGAGTATTAATTTTAGAAAACCGTGAAGTGAGCTGAACGAATCACATCTCACGAGCCAACATCCCTTCTTGTCTCCAAAGAATCATCTAAGGCCCAGTCCTACAATGTCCTGATATCTTCCTGATTACTAACTACCAGATAAGAACACGATGATACTACCTGGTCACGATAGAACCGATCACTTTTACACAAAATAACGCATTACTCACAGGACTCGGTTGTACCATCCCGTTACCTTATCTGGTAGTTAGTAATCATGACATTTTAGGACTGGCCCTAAAGGACCCGTTTGCAGTAACTCAAAAGAAACAAAATAAAACTAAAGTGAGGTTATTTTGCTTTAGAAATTGCAAAATAAACTTACTTATGGTTCGGCCCCCTCATTATAATAAAACCGTTCAACATGTACGGGGCGAAGATTTACTCTTCTGATATGTACTTGAATTTTTACACTTCATTGCACTTCAAGGCTGATCGAAGCCTTTTTTTATTCTTAGCATGCTTCGTCCAAGCCTTACATTCAGCCTTGTGCATTGGTGGGTTGGTTAAAGGAGCGGGGCGGAGTGGGCGCTCAGAACAATCGCATTGACCCAAGGGGCCGCTAGGCTTTGCGTGGCCCACGAGCAGAGGCGGCCTTAAGTCAATCGGCGGTATGTTCCAAACTTATGATGCGCCCTCATCAATAGTAACTTAATACCAAAATTTAACACTACCCGTTTCGATACACTCGTGCCCGAAATGTCTGTTCGGGGAACCGTCCGAACACCCCTCGAGCCGGCTCTCCCCAAGAGAAAGACAGGCCGCGACTCGTAAACTTCCAACGCTGGAGACGTCATCATACTAGTCCGGCTGCTCAACTCATCCATGGAGACCTTGCTCGCGAGTGGCAAGAAGTCCCAATATACTTTGATATTTTGCACTATTTGAAAAGCCATCAAACTATTCATAGTGGTAAAGTAAAATTTAATGAATGAAGTCTCAAATTTGTTAGAAGGTTAAGCACGTTTTCAAATGCATTTTCGATTACTGAAGTTCACATAAAGAATTCATTCCTCAACGCTACATGTTGTGTTTCTCTGAACTGACTTTTTTAAAGAATTTTCTTCGACCAACAAAATGTGTGTGATTGATACATATTTTTTAATGTTAGTGATCGATAATATTAAATGCTCAACTCTCGGATGATAAGTAAGTAGTTAACTTATCTAAATATAGTATTTCAAATCCTGAGTGGGTTCAATTCTACTCGCTACTTAAATCCCCCCACATACACACCGAAGTTTGGAACAGTTCCGTGAGACAGAGATTCTCAACTAGCTTACGGATACGATTGCTTTTGCTAAAAACAGAGTTTACCGATTCATTCAATTTAATACAGCGCATCAAAATATAAATGGTAACAGTTGTAAGATATCCTACTATTCCTTGCCTTTCGTTCAAGATGATGTCAGTACTGACGTCATAAGAAACGAATATGAATTAGTGACTAATCAACCTACACCGTCAATAATATTTAAGTCCAGACGCTGCACATACGAAAAGCACATAAGTCAGACTTATGCTCAATAATCCAAACTCAAATAAGCACCACTGCACTTTTGAAGCTTAGAAAAACAAGAAAATTTTCGTATGTGAGAGCCTTGAAAATTGACTACAAGGGCGACATTGATGTGAGGAGGCGCTTTTCTATTCAGTTCTGTACTTTCCAAAAAACCACACGCGAAATACCTCCAAACAAATATTTCGTATTCTTTAGTTTAGTTTAATCTAATTAATGGTTGAATTAAATAAAACGATACCTTATCTATCCAAAATAGTACATATCTTACGCAAACACGATATTAATTTAGGTTAGATTTAGTTTAGAAGTATGAACCAGCTGATTTATGATACGAGGAATAATATTTATTAAATCTTTCCCCT
>JAGDQP010011388.1:0-53112 GCA_022664845.1 Lepisma saccharinum
TTCTATAGCTCGAATGGTGTGGAAAAAGTTTTTGTGCGGCCATTTTGATCCAAGTTAACAACTTTTTCAAAAATGTAAATTATTCCTAAACTACTCTTGTTAATACACCTTTATGCCAAATTTCGTATCTCTAGTTCAAACGGTCTGGAAAATGGATTATGAAGTCAGCCATTTTGGATTCAAAATGATGTCTTTGCAGGTATTTTATAATCTACTAGTGATGATATACCGTCATACTTCGAAATTTCATATTTCAATTTTTATCATCTTTTTTCTTACAGAACCTCAAAATCGCTGATTTCGCAATAAACTCTTCGTCCTGTATAACATGCTGACGTTTTGTGACATGTGGAACTCGGCTGCATGCACTGCCGTACGTGTTGATACTCCCCTCGATTCGCTCGCGTCGCTGCGCCAAGAATCCCACGGCAGGCCGCGCATCGAACTTGAGGAGTTTGGAGGAACTGCGTATTTTTATCACAACCAGAATCTGCAGTGCACTGCGCCACATGATGCAGATATTCCCTCATACTCCAGAGCGCTGCGTCCGAATGGGGAAACGTCCACATTCTGCCTGTATAACATGCTCCTGGCAATGCTAACGTTTATGAAGAGTAAAACTTGGTGGGACACGCAGGAGTATTGGAAGTTGGCACGAGGAACTAGGCTCATCCATATTCCATTTCACCACTTTTTAAGGTTGAAGGAGTTGACTGGACAGTTTGCACCCCTGGTGCTTTTGCTCGTATTTCGCGGCTTTTTACACTTGTGTAATGTATATACTCGCTTCGCCTCATTGGGGCGCTGCCCCCAGAATTCCAAGATGGCCTCGCTGGGGCGCACTCCTTTATTGCAATCAGGCTCCAGCTGGGAACTGTAACCTAGTAGGGGAGACGAGCCGAATTTATTCTAACCTACTCGTAATGGTACACCTTCATACCAAATTTCGTTTCTCTAGCTTCAGTCGTTATAAAGTGGGGCTTAGGCGGGCATTTTGGATAAAGATGGACACATTTTTAACGTTTTCTTATATTTTCGTGACATACTCGTGATGATACACTGTCATACCAAATTTCATTTCTCTATCTCGAACGATGTGAAAAGTGGTATATCAGCTGCCATTTTGAATCAAAGATGGATTTTTTTAAAACATTGTTATGTTTTCCTAAACTACTCTTGATAATACATCATTATGCCAAATTTCGTATCTCTGGCTCAAGCAGTTGGAAAATGGATTTATGACGCCCGCCATTTTGGATCCAAGATGGCGTCTTTAGAGATATTTTGTAATATTTTCATAATCTACAAATAATGTTGTACTGTCAAACTAAATTTCATTATTCTAGCGGCAGCCGTTTAGGCTGTGTATTCTTTAAAATTTTAGGGTTGGCGGCCATTTTGAATTCAAGTTGGAGACTTTTTCAAATTTTTAAAAAGTTTTCTTAATTTGCTACCAATGATGTAGTTTCATACCAAATTTCACTGTTCTATCTTTAGCCGTTTAGGCTGTGTATTCTTTGAAATTTTAGGTTTGGCGGCCATTTTGAATCCAAGATGGCGACCTTTTCAAAATGTCGGAATTTTTCCTTTATCTACTTATCATCTTCTACCTTCATACCAAATTTCATGATTCTAGCTTACTCCAAACACCCTAAACAATATGATGAGTGAGTCAGTCAGTCAGTGAGTGAGTGAGTGAGTCAGTTAGCCTAAAATGTGCAATTTCAGGGGTCCACAACTAGAACATAGTTTGAGATACGAATATGAAATTTTGTACATCTGCACATATTTACCATATCTCCTTAACGGCAAAAGCTCATATTCCTATCTTTAACATCTTTTTTCTTACGGGGCCCCCAAATCGTCGATTTTGCCATAAACTCTTGTTCCTGTATAACATGCTTCTGGCAGTGCTGACGTTTTCTGACGTGAAGAACTTGGCTCATGCACTGCCGTGCATGTTGATACAATAGTTGTTCTGTACGATCCTGTGTTGTTATTTACTCTCTGTGGAGATGCTGAGGCAGATTGTCGAGTTGGGCTGGTGAAATTGAGTAATTCATGGTTTGTTTGTTGGTGTTGTATTGCGAACACGGGCGTCGTGAGAGAGGGGGCGGGGGACGGAGGGAACATGTCCTCCTAATAATTTTCTGTTTCTTGTCTAAAATCGCGAACTTACCGGCGTTTTACCTGTAGGGCCAAATAATTTTTTGATAGTTTGTTGAATAAAGGCCTATATCATAAGTAATTTGTGAGGGGTGTCACAAATTTTATTTTCTAGAGTTGGCAACTCAAATCATGCCTCATATCAATGTTTTATTTTTTCTACGATATTAAGTGTGTTTTGGGTAAATTATAGTATTAACACTTGAAACCGAGATTTATCAGAACATCATCATCAAAGTCGTTGTTGTGCCTACGTACTCTATCTGTATATTTAAGATATACTGTGGTAGCTGATTTATTAGATTCTTGGTCGTTACCTCTTTGTAATACTTGATCATTTATTAGTCGGCCATTTTGAGTGATAAGTTTTAACAGTTCTGAGTTTAAATGCACGGACGAACTTAATCTTACATTCAGAAATGAACAGAAGTCAATTACGATTGAAAGACTCTGTAGGTGTCCTCACTAGGATTCCTTGGAGAGAGAACCTCTTAGACCATACAGAAAGTATAAATTTGAAAGAATAAATAGTCGAAAGAATAAATTCGACCAGCCAGGAACTAAGCAAGCTCTGTTGATGGAAAATGTGTTGCTGACGGCAGAGAACTGCGGAGGATATGAAGTTATATCCTGCAATTGACACATCATCTTTAGATTCAGATTTGAGATTGTTCTGAAGGATACAAAGATTGCTAGTATTAAGGAACAGTGATTGCATTCCGTGAAATGAGCGTTGAAGAAAGATCTTTAGTTTCAAATTTGGGTATGCTTCTTCAACTGCTGTTGGTTTTACCAAATTCAAACTGTGAAGGAGAAAGAAGTGTCAGTGCTCTTCGCCGCTTGAAAACTTATTTGTGTTCTACCACGACACAGAAGAGATCGAATCATGTGCCAGTTTGTTACACTCATCATCGACCTTTCAGATAGTATTGACAACAGAAAAGTTACTGCGATTTTCGTTTCGAAAAATGAAAGAAGAAGGACACAGTTTGGTACTGGCCACTGAGAAATGAGATTGATAACTTCGAACTGACTGCTGTTTGATCTTTTGGTAAGTTAATTGAATCTATTCTACTGAATGTATGCTATTTTGAATTTTGATATGAATAACATAATTTCATAAACCAGAAGAATTTGTAACATTGTTGTGGTAGGCCTTGAATAGATTCTAGGATTTTATTTCGGGGAGAAGGAGCGACATTTTTTAGAATACCATTTTAATAGAGTATTTTTTCTTAAGATTCAATTTTTAAATGTCTTTATCGGGTGTCGGTGATGGGGAACATATCACCCTTTCCACGTTCCTGGGTTCGCCCCTGTGTTCTTGAATGTTTATGAATGAAAGTTTTTGCACTATAGACTATGAGTTACTAATCATTAAATTTCTTCTAGCATATCAAACCAAACCAAACCCAAGTGTGCAGTTAAGAAATAACTTGATCATGTGAAATGTAGGATGTCCCCCCAATACTTAAAAGCTAACGACGCCTATGGTTGTGAATGCAAGGAACAGGAAAAGACTGTAAACATATACAATCTATATGCAGTCCTTACTCTTTTGAGAGTAAAGGTAAGTACTAATTTTGAGTTTAATGACACCCCGCCTACTGTTTTCGATCAAGGACTTGCGGAAGAGATTTACAACGATATAGTTAGTAAATGTTCTGGTGATTCTATATGTTTTACTTTATAATATTTGAGAGTTCCAAACGCAGTTTCTCGCAAAGTTTTCAAACAAACTGGTAAATGATAACATGATTTTGTAAATAGAACCCAAAGACCATTGACATGATGTGTCACTTAACCCATGTTGTTATTTAAGAAGATTTCACTTTTTGCCACTAGACTACAATAAAATAGAACAGCATGCAATGCTTGAACACGATGGCACATTCACCCTTAAATTAATAAGGATGTGTGTTGGGATTCCTCCTGGAAATCTATAGGTTCTGAAATTAAAGTGATGGAAAGTTTCCTTTGGGTCACCCTGTATTTATATAATATTTCCATTTAGCAGGGATCAGAGTAATTAATTAACATGTTAATTTCATCAATAACTTTAATCTAACATTTAAATTATCTTCAGCGCAACCTTTTATATAAAAGGAATATGCATAATTTCAATACATATGTATGAAGTGTTGCCTACTCTTCAGGCGTTCAGAACAAAATTCCGAAAATTTTAATGTCCTGTAACTCGCGTTCCGCGAAACTCCGAAACGCAGTATTACAGAAGTGTCAATTTGAGCACATCATCAATGCACTGTAGAAGTTTCATGCTAATTTTTGCGTCTCACCAGAGACAGTTTCGTTGTTAGAGTTAGGTGGTGCAAAGATGGAAAAGCCCAATGATATTACTCCCACAAAAGGGCAAAAGTGGAGTTGTTATTAAACACTACGGAGAATAATGTGACTAAAATAAGCACAATTGTAGGTGTCGGTGAGTTGATTTAGAAAGAATATACTTCTACAATCACTCATCGGAAAGGAAAATGCGGTAGGAAACGAACAACAACCGTTCACATGAACAGTTTGCTGCTGAAAGAAGCACATGGAAATACGTATATGGCTTCAACCTAGCTGCAACGTGTTGTCCAGGGAAGTCAGAGTGAAAAGTGAAACACAGATTGATGGAAGTAAGGTTGAAGGTGCGACATCCACGCCATAGGAAGAAACTAACTGTTGAAATGTACAAATGGACCAAAATGCACAGGAACTGGACTTCAGGCCAATGGAGCAAGGTCAATAATTGGGTAAGGTTACTTTCAATCAAACTATAATATAATGCAGGAGATACAGGTTCATACCAGTTGATCTTGGGTAATAAGGCACACAAGATCGCTATTGCGTTACCTTGTGGAAAATTAACAGAATTGTCTTATTTTGTTCCTTAGGTGGTGCTCAGTAATAAAACTATCAACTCTGCAGAGAAAGAAACACCCACATTATGTGTGACGAGGTCTTGGAGAGGTGTCTAAGAAGCACTGCATTGTCCGCACAAATCGCGGTCTAGGCGGCTATTTCTGGTTACGAACCTGGCAAAATTCACATTGTGGAGGGAATTATGAATAGTGACCAATATCAGACGTCATTATAGAGAGTGTGTTTTGTCTATAATGAAGAACGAATAGTACTTAAATTTTAATATTAGCATATGCAAAGAGATACGAGTTTCGAAATTTCCAAATTATAATAAAACCGATTGGGAAGCATACAGGCAATTTTTAGAAGAGAAATTAGAAAATATTTCAACTTCAATCAATTCGGCTGATAAGATTCACAGGACGAATCAAGTCATAACTAAAGCGCTGCAAGAAAATACAAAAGACAGGTCAACAGACTATATACCACAGAAAACCTTCAGAATACCTCAAACAACAAATTAATCAGTTACATAAGGAAATAAAACATAAAATTGCCATATTTAAAGAACAAAAAGTAAATAATTTCATTTCGAAACTGGCAGAAAACTTTTATAAGAATCCTAAGAGTTTTTGGAAATCCATTACAACCTGTAGAGGGAGAAAAGGCGGGCACACTTTACCCAGCAAATTGGATAATTTAGCGATCAAATCTAACAGGAAATTCATTACTTTATTTCACACTAAATTTAAAGAGCGAATAGGAGAGAACACTACAAGGAATACGGAAAGGATTCAAAAGGAGGTGCAGAGTACAGCATCAAAAGTTCGAAAAATCACAAACCATTACCAAGACATAATAGCCCAAGATAAAGCTGACAACCCATCTGAAGCCACTGAGACACTTCTAGCTGAAATAACTACAGATGAAATTCTAAAGATTGTAAAGAAAAAGAGAAATACTGCACCCGGGCCAGACGGTATACCGTATATAGCCTTACAAAGAAGTCCACCTCTGTTAATCAAGATATTAACCAATCTCTTTAACGCTTCCTTAAAATTCGGATACTTGCCACAAAATTGGAAAACAGCATACACGATTTTCATCCCGAAGCCTAACAAAAGTCGGTTTACATCTTCTAATTACAGGTCAATCACCCTCACAAACACAATCGCAAAATTATGTGAAACTGATATTGCAAAAAGACTCAATCAATATTTGGAATCCACGGATCTTCTAACAAAATTTCAGGCAGGTTTCAGAACTAAAGTTTCGACTATTGACCAACTGATGAGAATAATCACAGATATACAGATAGCTTTAAATAAAGGATGGAGGGCGGGTGCGGTATTCATGGACCTCACGGCAGCTTTTGATACGGTCTGGCACTCTGGTTTAATTTACAAACTGTACGCAATGAATATTCCAACTACTATAATAAGATAGATTATACAATTTCTAACGAAACGTACCACTAAGATAAGATCTCAGGAGGAATTTTCAGCTGAAATAGAAGTCAAGAAAGGTGTCCCTCAGGGAGCGGCATTGAGCCCGATTTTGTATTCGATCTACGTTAATGATACTCCCTCTTCTCCTCAAAATTTAACTAAATTGGGCCTGTTTGCGGACAACACTGCTTATTGGACCACTGCTCTGTCGTCCAAATCATTAATTTCAAAACTAAGAGGGATCACTAATAAATTTATAAGATGGTGCAAAACTTGGAAGTTAGTACTTAATGAAGGAAAGACGCAATTCACTATATTTTATCCGACAGGACAGAGGACAAAGGCAGACAGAAGGAAATTTATTAAAATAGGAAAAGCAAGAATTAAACCATTCACTAATGACAAGTATTTGGGAGTCACATTGGACCAGCACTTCAATAATTACATTTTGGAACGAAGGAAAAAAGCATTACAGGTTTTCTCGGCACTAAAATCATTACTATTAACGGACATATCTAAAAAAATCAAAACAAGAATTTACCTCTCAATACTTAGGCCAACTTTATTATATGGACACGAACTATACCACTCAAAAACGGACATAAATTCTATAGAAAGATACGAAACATACTGGATAAGACTTTCAGAAAGGAAATGGAAAGATGAGAGACGGACACTCTATAGTAATATACAGTTTCCACCGATAGCGGATTATATCAGAAACAACCAAAAAAGGTATATTGAATCCAACAAAAAGAAGAAATTTGCTAACCTAAATCTTCCCAAACAACTGAACATAGAAATAAAAAGACATAACATATCGTATCAGAAACTCCTCCAAATGATAAATTAGCAACACAGGGAACATACTAAACATTAAATCTTACAACAATATGTAGACAGAAATACGTATACAAGATGCGACGAGTCCAAGAAGCAAAATGTATTCAAACAGGGCAAAGGAGCACTCAAAGGAAGGATTCGTTTATGGGACATGACAGTTTTACGAACAAGTACTCACCTTACATATCCTATTAATTTTTCCCATTACCTCAAAAAATCGGATTTAAAAAAGTAATTTTTTTTAGAAAGGTTTAATTCCAAATTAAAGTACAGCTACTTTCATTTAATTTAAATTTATTACATAATTAGGATTAATAATTAAAAGTTTATTAAAATGAATTTTCATATTTTGTCCACTTCCAGTCTAGGCGGTTATTGAACGGGTGACGACTTATAACAACTCTCTTATTGATGTTTTAGCCTTAATCTGGTGGAGGAACTGGCTTTTGCGGTTTGGCGTGCTATTGAGCCCTGGTTCGGGCTTGATCCAATTACTTCAAACTTAGAAATTTCCTTTTTGTGCAAACTTTATAACATAAAACTATCAAAGGACGAAAGTGGCCGAATGGTCAGAAGTCCATTTAAAGTGGCCCTGTGGGCCATGGATTACTGTTAGGTTAGGTTCTTATCTGGTGACAGCGTCTTCATGTACGATGGCTCTGCTAGCCATGAGTCGAACAATGTTCACAAAATGCTTGTGTCGAATGAAATGCGTGCATGGCCCGGGCATGAACCCAAGCGATCGTTATGGAGTATTTTAAAATGAAGAGTAAAGCAAATAAAGTCTACAACCAAGGAAGTTGTAATAAAGCATTCACTATCTATTTGGAGGTGGCAACACCGAAATTCAGAATTAGTGTCACGTTTCAATTGAGGGCATTGCCAAGACGTATTGACGCTCTGCTGGAACCTAAAGAAAGTAAAACTAATTACTGACAGTTTAACTTTGCGTTGCCAACCACTACTTCCTTGTGACATTCTGTGAAATACCACATGGTGTGTCAAAATAAAGTCATATTGTTAATATCTGTATTTTGATAATAATTTATCAACATCTGTAGCATAAATGTAGGCCTAATTATATACATTTCGTACACAACCAGCCCTGGATCTCCGAAAGGAACTGGTGGACTCCTCCAAAACAAAATTCTGGATACTCTCCTATCTATATTCCTTCGTTTTGGTCCCATATCGCCCCAAAATAAATAGTGACTGGCACATTGATTGCCTATGTACTCAGGCGCTCAGACCTGCTCTGTTCCTTCAATACTGAACTAAGGTCATTGCTATTCGCTATTAGACTTGGCGGGGGCAGCAAATAACAATAATAACACAATATAAATGAAGAATATTTATTTTAATCCCCGAAACGTCATTATCACCATCTCAAAACAAACACTATAGTTTCCATTATTAATCACATAAAACCATGCGACACAAACTGTCAAGCCTAGAGCTGCACCAAAAGCAAAACGAAGGGGAAAATTTAAACACTAGAAAATCTCTCGTGTTACAATACTTAATCAACGTCATACATTTTGCATGGATAGTTTTCTTTAGATAATGATGTAGAACATCAAAGTCCAAAAAAGAAGTGTTCATACATCTTAACGTCCAGGCGTTTTGAGTTGAAAAGTCAGGAGGTAATCCTTTTTGATGGAACGCACTAACTTGTGTGGTTGTGTGTGAAAAGACCGTTACAAACAAGCAAATATAATTATTATAATTAGACTCATATGTTTCATTATAAATACCTTTATGGACATTATAACATTACTTTGGTTCTTTTTTTCTTTTTTTTTTTTAAAAAAAAGTCGCCATTAACACTCTTAAGTTGTACGCAGCACGTGTGCATGAGTGTATCACAACAACTTCATCAACTGCCCTGGGACATCACTTCCTCTCCCATGTCCCACAGTCCTCGCACATTACCTTCCGTGAAATAGGTGGAGAATTTTCATGCTTAATTTCCATACAGGACATGCAATGTGAATGTTCTGTACTGAGACAGTGTTGCAAGGTCAATAAAGGTAATGAGTAAAGGATTTCGTTGATAGATTTGTCTCAGGGAATGATGATTTCGATAATAATTTGATAATCACAAGTTTGATTATGAGGAGTCCAGAACCGAAGGGATACAAGTGACTTTGACGATAAAAATAAGTTCGAGGTAATCTTTATATAACCCGAAATATGTGTGACACAAAAACTGTCATATTTTGCACAAAGAAATCTTGGACCTTAGCGTGTCCATATACAAAATATGATAATTTTGCGCCGCATATATTTAGGGTTATATATATATAAAAGACTACCTCCAACTTTTTTTTTTTAAATTGACAATGTCACTTGTATCCTTTTGCTTCGAGAGTCGACAATATATGACTACCAAGTAGAAGTATTTCCGGCTTTTCTTTATTTCCTATTTTGTGGATCCCTTGACATACGTAGTGAGAAGAAGGATGTTGTTATTCTTCACAAAGAATCATATGGTTCAGTGGTTAGAGTGCTCAACTCTGGTGCTTGGGGTCGTCAGTTCAAACCTTGCTTGTACCATGTGAGCTTTGTGGTGGACAAACGCCGTGTGCGTGGGTTTTCTTGGGGGATCCTTCCTCCCACTTTCTTCATTCCACCAATCATCTCATCATCATCCATCTGACTTGAAGGCCTTCAAAATTAAATTCAAATTCCGGATGGATATCATTGTCATAACTTCCGTAGCTTGCCAGTCGTTGTTTTATTTAAGGTTTTTGGAGGTTCTTATTGAGGCATGGAAGAAGATGAGATGAAGAATTATTATTGATTTCTGTTCGTAATTATTTCTGTACCCCGAGCGGACTATTCTTGCCAAAGAGTATTTTCAACATTCGGTTTTTGAGGGCTGTTATTGGGATACTGAATAGGAAAATTGTATTATGTTTCCTTTTTTTCGTACTCAAATTTGCCCAGGAATCTTCAAGTCGAATTTCAGTTTTCTAGTTCAAACGTAAGTGTATTTTCGACATCCGAGGGTTCGGATGTATTATTAGGATACTCTTAGAGGCATTGTACTTTTGTCATAATTTCGAACTGTTCACGAATCTTCATGCTGATCTTCAGCTACCTGGTCAGCTAACTGGAAGTGAGTTTTTGATACTTGGGGTTTGAGCGTTGTTATTGGGGTACTTTACAAAATTACAACCTGCCCACGAATCTTTATGCCGAAGTCCAGCTTTCTGAACTGAAAGTAAGTGACTGTTTGACACCCGGTGATTGAAAGTGTTATTGGGGTACTTATGGGGATAATTGCATTTTTCTCCCTAATTTCAACCTGCGAAAGAATCTTCATCCCTAGATTCAGCTCTCAAGCTCAATAGGAAGTACATTTTCGGTACCTGAGGGGTTCGGGCCCGGAGTGTTATTTAGGTACTTAAGGGGTGAAGTGTCAAACAGAGAGTAACGTCATTGATTTTTTATATGTGTAGAGACTACATGTTTAGCCAGAATTCACTACAATGATAAATTTGTTGTTGTTAAAAGTCTCAGAAGTCAACCACTGGAGGACTGTACTGGTATAAGGTTAAGAGACTTACGAATTCATTCCTTGGGAGAAAAAAACAGGCACATATTAAAACAGACATATTTAAAATAGATAAATTTCAAATTTAAAAAGGACTAGTGTTTTTTACTACTGCAAAAATCCCCTTATCCTGATCTTAAGGAATAGATTTTCCCTTCTTTCATGTTAATTTGAAAATTCAAACATCCATCGACTCTGAACCACTACAAAGATACTTAACTTGAGAGGATATCTAATCTAGGTATCTCAGGTAGTATATCTTCAATCATAACGACGATTCAGAATATAATTAAATATTTATTATTCAGAAATAAGCATATACAACTGCAGATCTCAAGAATGGGATAAAGGTTGCCACAATTGGACCCACTTAATCAACTTCTCCTTCTGAAGCGCGATCAAGTACTTGAAGGAAACAAACTAAAAATTTAGAACTCAATTTTTCACCAATACTCGGAATTGAGTTACGCTGCAACCCTGTAGCCAGCTCATGCGCCAGATTTAAATCTCGGACCTGAGATGTTGAGAAAATTATAAATACTTTAGCCACTCATAAACACATTGCATTAATAACTCTTCTCATACAGGAAATTAGTAGGTATTTAGTTCCTCTGTTCTTTAGACACATTAATAACTGAACATGTTTATTTCTGATAATAAACAGAAGGCTTTTCATATAAACAGCAATGGTTCTCTAACGACAAACGCATCCATCGATAACAAGATCTTGTTTATTCCCTAATTCCTGGAGCTTTAAAACACACTGAACTTGAAACATTGATTGTAAGTCGAAATAAACATGAACTGGCATCAAGATATTAAGAATCCACTTAAAAGAACAGCTAATTATCTGTCCCAGTCTCACAACTGAACTGACGAAGTCAGTCTTATAACTTTATGATCAAACCCCAGTCTCGTAACTTATTGATCATTGTTGAATTTTGCTTCAAGGTGTATCTTAAATTAGGCTTCCTCGAACATCGAAACAACAAATTTCCATATAGAGAAAAGAAGGATCCTCTGATGACCAACGCGTTCATCAATAGCAAGGTCTCCTTATGTAGAATCCTATCTTAACATAGTCGAGAAGTTTTGTCTTTCTCACTTATAAAAAAACTTCAAAAAACTTCTCTCTCGAAGAACTCGTGTTAACTCCGCGTGGTAGAGCTTCCTTATTACTCGTCGGACTTCTTCTGTCAACTGGTCTCTTTACCTTTACCTCCATCCCAATTTCTACTCTCTCGCAGAAAGCAGACAAAATTAGTAGCAATACTGTGTGGCTACCTTTAGAAAGTACATAATTATTCTCCAATTGCATCCCAGTTTGCACAAAAAAAAAAATCAATAATTGAATCTTGCATATTAAAATATACTCACATACAATACAAATGTAATCAGTTGCAGACCCTGGATTTTCGCTAGGAGGGGGGAACAGGTTGAAAAGATCCAGGACATTTTCGATATTTTCCCGCTAAGTGAATTTTTTAAGTACAAATTTACCATATTTCCCGTCATATTGCTAAGTGTGATCCTGGAATATAACATCGGTTATCCCCACAAATTTATATTTCTAGGCAAATTACATTTGTTCGGAAACAAAATCTAAGCTTTTCCTGAGATAAAATTGTTGAAATAATGCTATAAAAAATAAATTATTTTCCCTTGAGGGAACATGTCCCCCCCTCTCTGGATCCGAAACTGAATACAATTCTATAAGAGAGGAAGACAAGAGAAGATAAAGATTATCTGGCCAGATGAGGAGAAAGGAAAAATCAGACAGTAATTAGATACAATTAATTCCCATACACATTTGCATTATCCACTTTAAAAAATAATATCTTATTTATTCAGTCAGGTCTTTAAGTTTATGCTCAGTTGTTTGAGACTATATTAATGTTATCACACTTTTTAAAAGAACACACACATATTTTATGTTGCAATGAAATTGAACTGGAAGATAAGTAGATAACCATTAAAAGTTTTATTATTTGAATGTAATATAACAAACATACAATTGACAGCTGAAATTACATAGACTACCGTAAAGTTTTCTGAAATAATACAAAATAATAATAAATAAAACAAACGAAGTGTAGGAATACAGAGTAATACAAAATAAAAATAATAAAACATAGGACGCTTAGTTAATTAGGGATGAGGTCATAGAGAAAGTAAAAAAAAAATTAAATATTTGGGAGCATACGTAACAAGCAAAAATGAGGTCACGGAAGAAATAAAAAAGTCTTTTAGTATCGGGCAACGCATGTTTCTATTCAGTCCAAAAACTTCTAACATCGCGATTAATATCAATGACTGGAGAATGGAGGAGACTGCATAATGAAGAACTCCACGGACTGTACGATTTAGAAGATGTAAAAATAATGAAATCGCGACGACTAAGGTGGGCAGGCCATGTAGTCCGGATGGGGGAAAACGAAGATCCTGGTTGGAAGGCCGGATGGAAGGAGACCATTGAGAAGACCGAGACGTCGTTGGGAGGACAGTATTAGAAGAGATCTTCGAGAAGTAGGTGTTCGTGATGAAAACTGGCTTGATATTGCCCAGGATAGAATCCAATGGTGAAGTTTGTTACTGCGGCGATGAACTTGCGAGTTCTATAAGCCATAGAGTTTGTTAGGACGCTTAGTTATCGCACCTGGTATAAATCCAAAGGTTGAAATTTTGTAGCTGTACCGGATAATAATTACAGTATTATGTGTTCTGTATGGCAATCTGAATCCAGAGGAGATTTTAGGGTCAAGAAAACCCGGGCGGTGTGGCCGGGGTTGTGGCGTGGCACTCTCTTACCCAGCAATTGATGTCCCCAAATGAACACTAGGACACAGAGGTCTACGTTACAGTTCACACGAGACGAATACTTTCACATTAAGAAAAGTAAGAGTTTATTTAAAGAATGGTTGTCGTAAATAAATAAAAGAAATAAAAACTGGCGGGAACCGGCAATAAAAAATCGGATAGTTCCGGAGATAGCCGATTGCCTTACGTAACAGAACCACAAAGAACTCAATTTGTCGCTTTTCTTGTTACGTATTGAATACATTTGACGTGAAAATGAGAAAGACTGATTATTTATCAGGACATATTTTGTATAAAACAAAACAAAACAAACAAAAGCAGTGTATAAGAGATATATGAAAGATAATCGTTAAGAAAAAGGAGAGCACAATAAGAGTACACAAATAATACCCAGAAAGATATGACAACATTGATTTCAAGAAAGCAATTACTAGGACTATGTGAGTTTTGGAAGTGTCATTGAATTGGTCCGTAGTATTTCATTTGGGGGAGCAAAATTTACTGTGCAGAAATTGTCTTGAACCTTAAATTCAGGCCTGTTCTTAGCACATATTAATCATTTCATTACACATCATGTTGTGCAACATTTAGACAATTATTTGATACAATTCATCGTATTTATAAATTTTTAACAATATACAGTGGGTCCGGTTAATGCAGTTGACAATAGCAAGAAAATATTTACTGTATCAGTCTGTTATATAGGGCTACTCAATTTTTTGATACATTAAAAAACGCACCATTAGCACCATAGTATGTCTGGAAAATATAACATATATTAAAAAGATTTTAGCACATTTTTAAATTATAAACAAAAGCACTACTATTAAAGAAATATCACAGAATTTTTACTAGACATAAGTGTAAAATAGCAACTACAAGTGGGGGTCGACATAAAATCTTGGTATTTATACAAAAATCATTTTATCACGAAAACCAACTAAAATTCTCACATAGAGCTATACGTAGAAATATGCTTCATCCCAAAAATGTGACACGACTGTAGAAAACTTGATTTAAACATCTTAAAATCTATAAAGCTAAGATACTTTTGTCGCTTATGATTCTTTACTATTGACTAGTACTGTTAGAGGGGAAATCGATTATTTAACTTTAAAGTTTCAAGGTATTTTGGCCCATCTAGCGTTATTTCACCAACTATCAGATATGCATGAATTAACATTACAAAACAAAAAAGAACTATTGATTTCAAATTACAGGAATCTGCAGGATTCTTACGACAATTTATATTGCAAACGATTTTCTGAACATAAGTAAGCTTTTTAAATATTTTTCCTTTTAAATTAACACACTTCTTTGCGTTAATCCTGAATGAAGAAAATATTTGTATTCATAAATGGTTAAATAAGGCATAAACATTTTCTGCTAACGAAAATAATTATTTATATTAAAAATTACAGCTATGGGCTGCCGAAAATGTGCTAAAATGAACTTTAGAGTTTGCTATTTCCAATAGCATTAACAGAGAACAAAGGCGGCATGGTACTCCCAAATACTTTAAACCTGCTCTATCTAAAAATGCTTTTTTTTTTAAATTGTGCCATGGAATCCCCGAAAGAAGTAGTGGACTTCCAAATATTCTCTGGAGTAACTGTGGGTCGGAATAAGCATAAATAAACTACTTTATCATGAGTGCAGATGATAAATGTAATCTCTACCATCTAACCGAGCAACGATAGACTCTTTTACTGATTTAAAAAAGTCACCAAACGTTTTTTGATATGTATGTAACTTACTCCTGTTTGTTACGCAACCATGCATCTTTAAAAAAAAATCGTTCCGCAAGGAAAAGCTGAGATATATAGTTGCCGCAAGCGTATTATTAGTACTTGTTGGAGGGTTGTCCCACTTTTATCTCAGCGAATTTCTGGGAATCCACTACTTCTTTTGGTGAATCCGTTCCGCTCCCCCTCTGCATAATTTTGGAATATGCATTTTTCGATACAGCAGGTTTTCTTTGAGGGAGCCATGCCACCTGAGTTATTGTTAATGGTATTCGAAATATCAAGGTCTAAAATTCATTTTCCCCACAGATTCGGTACTCTATAGCGGCGAAATGAAGCATTTATGCACCCTGAATGGTCCATACTTCTTTTTTTTTTTCATTGTTTCAAGTCAGGGATCTTGTGAGCTGGTTTTGTCGGTGTTGTTTCGCAATGAATGGAATAAATGGAAAATTTGTGTTTGTAGTTAATGAATATTATTTAGCTCTTTTCTTGGTAAATTTCATATTGAAAATACATATCAATACTTTCAATATCGGAAGAGAATACCAAAATCTCAGGGGATGTTGCAATAGTATATTAGGTACAACTGCGAACTACTATTTTTTTAAAGTGTTTGTCATTTGGTCAAATATTCAGTGGATAACACAAGTGCATATCAAATATTCAATAATCAACTAAGTTTTATTTGAAGAATTACATAATTCATACTAGGTTGAGACAAGGATTCCGCCAGAATTTTCAGTATGGGGGAGTAAAGGCAAAATTGGGAGGTTATGAGTGAAGATTAACACGATTTCTATAGATAGTTTCTTGATCATAAAAATTTCAAAATTGGGGAGCGCTCTCAAGGATTTGGGGGCGGGGTGGGATGAGACTCCCTACAGGGGAAGGATCTGTTGGAATCACTAGGCTAACAATGAGAACACTATTCAGTTAATGACGAATTCCAGCTTTTAATATCTACCCTATTGTTACAAATCGACTTCCAAAAATCATACCTCAACTTTTCTTTATGTTTTCTAATTTATCAAAAAGATTCATTTGACTTAGTGTGAAGCAGAATTCCACTTATTCTTAAAGTACTTTTTTTTGTTTAATTGATGGGATATTGACAACAATTTAACCTTTTTATAATGAGTTAATGACACTCATCATTCCCTCTTCTTCATTTCTTACCTTGTTTGATGTATTTTGACTTTTTAAAAAATGTAATTAAAAAATATAGTTTAATTTGTTTCTGAACAGCCACTTTTCTTCCATTTCCAGATAACTTTTAAGAACCTGCCTTTTTTCCTCATTGAGATTCAATCTAAGGGCTTACAATTAATGTTCCTGTTTTAAATGTTATTACATACACTTGATAAAAATAAGGTTGCCTGGTTAATCCAACTATAGCAGTAGGAACGTATGGGAAAATTTAGCTAGATAAGTTAGATTAGTTTAGTTATTCCACTAAGCTGAGTAACTTCTTTACATCTTCAATATGTGAGTGAGTTTCCATATACAGTAGCACATATATTTCATTTGGTTATCATCGTAACCTTATTAACTTACTTAATTACTCTTACGGCTTACGGAACTCGCAAGTTCATTGCAGCAGTAACAAACGTTAGCTATACGATACTATCCTGGGCAAGATCAAGCCATGTTTCTCCATAAACACCTGCTTCTCCAAGATCCCTTCCAATGTTGTCCTCCCAACGGTATCTTTTCCTCAGACTTTCCAACCGCGATGGAATATAATCTTCGTTCCTCCCCCATCCGAGCTACATGGCCCCTCGACTTAGTCGCCGGGATTTCAGTATTCTAACAATATCGGGTGAGTCATATAGTCCGTGAAGTTCTTCATTAGGTAGTCTCCACCATACTCTAGTCATCTCGTCCCCTTTTGCCCTTAAACCTAGTAACACAAATAATAATTATAGCAAACACATCTCTTTCATATTTAACATGGCATATACTTAGGTATTCATTATTGAAAACTATTCAATAAAAGACTTCCATTGAACTGCAATGTCAACATATTGGAACGAACTTTGAGAATTCCACAAACAAATAATCGACATAGACAGTGGACTACAGATGATTCCATCTCTACATCTTTAAACCAGTACTTCATAAAGTGGCAGATTGTACCGCTGTTGTCACGAAAACAGAAGTACAATAGAAGAATTATGCGTCTCGTCGTATTTTGGAAGTACTTGAATGGGAAATTTTGGAAGTACATGAACTTTTCTTTCGTTATCGACAGTACAAATACAAATCTGAAGTACAGTTTATTACCTTGTTTTAAATCGTACTGCTGAATCTATACTGTACTTCTGAGTGAAGTCACGAGCGCACAACGACTTCGGTTTTACTTCGGCTATCTTCGGACTTTACGAAAGGAGACAGTTTCGGAACAAATAACGTGCGCGAGGACGCCATCTTGTACACGTGACCTGTCTCGCTTCTTACATAACACGTGCGCTGTAAATGCAACAACGAAACCACCGTTTGCAAGATCGTCGGTTTGGTGCAGTGGTAAGGCATTGACTTGCTGACTAAAAAATCCCGGGTTCGAATCTCGGCGGGAACAAGACATTTTTCCTTCTTTTTTCTTTCAAAATATATTTTTAATATGTTCATATTTATTATTAATAATTGTTGGCCAGATGGTTCTGAATCCTTATTCTCTTCCATGCTAATATCTTTCTTTATGTGATCCATATGGATCTCCCTTATTCTGTCCCTGGCTACTATATTTCCATCCATTATCCTAATAACATAGGCCTCTCAATTTTCGGCTATTTACCTGGCATATTTCTTACCCAAACCATCACTTGGTTGTACTAACAGATTCTCCAAATCTGAGTATTTAACAAACTCCCTATTAACAGAAATATATAATTAAGCTTGTTTTTTTAGGTGAATATTAGAGTAGTGAAATTCCGCCGACGATTTTCCATGCTATATTAAACTACAGTAGCGAAGTACAGATCGATCTGAATTATTTTATCCCATTGACAAACATTTAACTCTTGCTTCGTAAGATTATATTTTCAAAAGATTCTTCACACCTTCAACAGATCCTGCTGGTGCATTGCTATAAAGATATGTCTTACTAACATGATTTTCTTTTCGAAATAGAGTCCTTCATTCTTTCCTCTTTATTATCAAATAGTACGTACTCTACCATTACGCTTCGCGTAAATTTTTATTTTGCGAAGAGTTGCTAAATTGTCCTAAACTTTACAAGCACTCAGGACGTTCACTCAGAACGTTCATTTTAGTAACACCTCGTGATGAAATTGCTGATGTAAAATCACATTTCTTGAAAGTTAACCTTTAGTTTATTTTACTTTGAAAAGAATCGTTCTCACATACATACTCCCAAAAACTTGGAGATTACACGAAATACCAAACTGAATTTTTCTTTACTTGTTGAAGAGGAATTGGGGAAACGAGTCGAGTATTAGAAATGAATTAATAATGTTATACAAAATATAGCCCTTAAATATTAATAGATGTAAGTACGCATATTACGTGAGAACAGTTTCAACGACGTTTGATATGATAAATGATAGAGAGCGTTACCCTGAGGTTTATATAGGCGCACAGTAGGCGCTCTGTAATCCGGCACGTTCGGAACCACGGCGTGCCGGATTTGTGATTTTGTCGGATTATCCAACGTAAAAATAGTTTTAATACCAAACAAAAATTAATACAGTACAGGAAAGTGATATTTAAAACAAGTTATATATGTAATAAACACTGAGCGGACTAAAAAAGTGGGTAGCGCAGTGGCGGTCATGGTCAACAAACGCTCGAATCTACCTGAAAAAATCCGAATGCAAGTGGCTCGATCGGTGCCGAATTACAGAGTGTGTCGAACCAAAGAATGCCGGATTAAAGAGTGTCTACTGTATCAAAATATTAAAGTGATTTGTTCCCATGGAAATGGGAAGATATTAAACACATTTCCGCTCATCAAGTGAGAGCAACTGAATCGATTCAGACAATTTAGCGTGCTGATAAAAAAAATTAAAGAAAACATTTCAGGTTAATTGAAGTCCTACAGTTTAATCTGGGCTCTGCACCACTTGCATCCCAACCGGAATCGAACCGGAGACCCCTTTATTTCAAGGCAGCAAGCGGCACCACTCACCCACACTAGAATTATGAAAATCAGCTGAGTTTTGCATAGGCGAAGTTATCGTGTTTATTAGCTATTCTCCTCTCAAATATGTCTATATACGTAATATTATGTTAATCAAGAAAATACTTCGATTGAAATATAATGCCAACGTATGGAATCTTAACTTCGAGAAGTCCACAGACAAATAATGGACATAGACATAGAGGTACACATGATTCGATTTCTAACGCTACCCACTATACTGAGTATGAGACAAGTGCCCCTGAAACAAAATTCCCCTTTTTGAAGGCAAGACAAAATCTCGATATTCAAATGCGCCACGCACACAATTTCGCTTTTCTGTAGAAAGTCAAACTTTATTTTCAATATGTTGAAAGCAATTTAGAAACAAACTTTTTTTTTTCCACAATCTGTCAAATATATATAGTAGATACGTGATTCTAAACGGCGGCACACCTGTTGAAACAACGTGAATTGTTAAGTGTGCCGCAAAACTTCTAAGACTATGATTTTTGACTGGCTAAATTTATTCAAATAATTTCACTCAATATTTATTTTGGGAAAAGATACAAGGCAAGCTTGGCGCACGCAAGATTGAGTCATTAGCCGTTCGTGTTACGTCTGGACCCGAGTGAAATACGTTGATAACCGCTGAATTATAGATTCATGAAGAGTAGTATATGTTTAACATATTTTGCACAGGATTATTATTTAATTTCGCAATAAGAAAAGAACATAACTGACATTGCTTTCATTCCACAAACTCTGGATTCTTAATTGAAAAACAGTATAAAACAATAAAACACAAATTTTATCAACAAAGAAGTATATTTTTGAATCCTTTCTAAAAGAAAGTTTTAGGTATCTTAATAGGGACCATATATACACACTTTCTCCGTCTGTCCATCCCCAACTATCAACTCGGGAGCTACTACGGCTACGAAGACGATGAGGTGTCGTTCGAGAGGTCTTGGGAAAACGATAGTAAAGCCGCATAGATCATATCTTTCTATCTATCCGTCAGTTTGTCGACTAATTTCAACACCAACCTACTAACTCAGAAACTACTAAGGTGGCTAAGGTGTCGTTCGAAGGGTCTATCCGTAACGAGACCAAAGTCGCAGATCAGGTCTGTCTGTCCGTTCGTCTACAAATTTCAACTTAGGAACTACGAGGCGTACGAAGGTGGTTGAGTTATGTTGGGAACGGTCTCGGCGAGACGAGGTCAAAGCCTCACAGATCATCTCTATCCGTCTATTGACAGATGTCAACTGAGGAGATACAAGAGTTGGTTGGTATACCATTAAGAGGCCCACAGAACCTTAGCAATTGTCTGTCTGGAAATTACGTTAATTTTCTGTACGTTTTCAAAATTTGCATGTCAATAATGTTTTAACAACCAATTTTCTGTACATAGTACAGTATATATATATATATATATATATATATCGGCTCTCCTCTCCCAACACGTCTGGTCAGCGTGGGAGCAGTAGACCACCTCCTCCCTCCCGGAGAGGCCTCATCCAGTAGTGGATTGAATATGGCTGTGTATTATATATATATTCTAATTCTTTGCGTAATGTTCACAGAAAGCGTCAAGGGTTTATGATGTATTACTGAAGGTGAATTTTCAATGCTACTTACCCACTTAATTTATGTGTGTGTACACTGATAAATACGTGTTTAACCCAGTGAACTATCTACGTATAATAATAAACTATTGACATAGTATAGAGACTTCCAACTAAGGGTAGCCGAAGTTTAATATTAGTTGTTTCATTATACTTACAGATGCAATAACAATACTTGCTGCTAGAAAGTTCCTTTTATAATGATATACTGTCTTGTTTCCAAATTTTTAACGTTGTTTCATGAATTTGAATTGATATTACTACTCAAAAGTGTCATGTAACGTGTCCAGATATTTATATGGTATTAACTAAAGGTGGCACACGCTCATATTCTGCCCACAACAGTCATCTTCAGTAAAGCTTTCCTAGGTCTCATTTCACGAATAACGTATTTGTACCTTGAATTAGGTCCCGCGTCACTATCTACACAACACAGGAATATTTTCAGCATATTCCAGGTCTATTTCCCAATATTCCTATGTTCTTATTACAAATATGCTGGAAACATTTTTTTTATATATCCGTGGCATATCCATATTTGGAGATAAAAAGCGACAAGGCCTTAACGTGAAGGAAAGGGGGTCTATCTTATAAAGTTAATAGAGTGGGAGTAGAGTGTCTGCATTTTAAAATTTTCCATGTTATTTTCCTGCAGTATTTTCAATGTATCAGGAATACTTTAGGATTATGCTTAGTTAATTCCAGGAATATTCCCGTCTGTGAGGATATCTAATCCCTTTGTTTTCCCATGAACAGAACTGTAGGATAATACAGACTATACCCTAACAGTGTATAGTCTCAAATGAACAGTTTACATAGCAGGTATGAAGAACAACGAAAGGGACATTGCAATATAGGAAAATAATAACAATGCCACGGGCTTCGTGTTGTTGAACAGGTGGTTCTACGTAAGTCGGCACACGCAGAAAACACTTACAGCATCTTGGTCATACACCCAACATTCCAGAGTGTCTTAAATAAGCGTATAAAGCAAGCGCGTGATTCCTTTTATGCATAATAAAAAAAACTAATGTTCGACATCAGGAAGGCAGTTTTTAAAGGGATAAGCCCAAAGCCATAGGTTTCGTTCGGAGGCAGAATATTTTAAATGCGTGGGAGGGAAAATACGAAAAAAAAAAAAAAAGCATGAAAGGTCTTTTGGCGGCACGGGCCAGCCAGCATCAACATTATCTTGCAATCATATTGGGATCTACTTTCCCGTAATTTAACTTAATATCAGACATTTAAGGGGAAGAGGATCAGGAGGAGCCTTATTGAAAGGCAAAAAAGATTGAAGAGAATTTTAAAATGATAGAAGAAGGAAAGGGGGGGGGGGAGAAATGTTAGTGTCTTGTTCCAGTATTGAAGTCGCCTTCAAAAAAAATGAAGTCTCTTGCGCAGATCCGTTGTGCGATATCTTTATGAAGAACTATAATTGACAGTAAAAATTGAGGTCGGTTGCCAATATTAAGGGGTTAGCCGTACATGTTAAAGCGTTTCACTGCCTCAGGCCGGTAATGAGTTTAGTTTCTGCCCACCAGTAATGTTCACCCTGCCCCTTCCCCGCAATTCTTCTTCTGGATGCTGTGTGTATGTGTGTGTGTTTCCGACCTCACTTTAACACAGAAGATTACCACCACAACATCACTATTACCACCCGTTATACAAGACAACTTTGGGAGGCCTTTAATAGAAATGCCGCCAGACTGTCTGCAATAATCAATCCAGCCGTTATTGAAGAAACTGGAGGGTCCCCTTGCTTCTTAACACAAGATCAATCGCTCGCTAAGCAAAGACACGTGCAACAAGTCAACGAAGATGATGGGTTTTTAAAACAGTCTTTGAGGAATTCCTTTTTTTAAATAAATAAAGAAAATAAAAGCGAATACAAGCGGGAAGAATCTATGAAAGTAAAGAACACAGGTGGTACTTGTAAAGAAGTTCGCATTTTACACATCATTGGGTCTTGGGAGTGTCTGTCCAGTAAAAATGCTGGAAGAATGGGGTAAGTAAAACCCTTTTGGAGAAAGGAATTGGACTCTATTAAGCGTCATCAACCCGTCGGTGTCTTTTAGAGTTAGGATCCAACAACACACGCGCAAGAGATCCAACAGCGTGATGCGTTTTGATTTATCGGCCTCAGTCAAGTGGACGCATAATTAGCACTTCTTTGTGTGGACAGTGCCGCTGTGTTCGAGAAAGGACACAACAATGAACGATTAGCTGACACATTCTTAAGTCTAAGTATGCGACTGACAATAAGACAAAATTGCGTCATTGTTGCGGGGACAATGAGCTTTCTCTTCTATCTTGTTCTATGATTCTTTATTTTCCTTCTTCTTCGTCTATGCCTTATTTTTCTTAGCATCTCCAGCATCTTCTCTTTCAAGATCTTTTCTCATACAAAATAACTTGTTTTCTTTTTCTTTCATTGGTTTTCGTTTTTTTCTCAAGGCCTCGAGGCGGTACAGATTGATGTTGGAGAAAGATAAAGGCGTTTCGTTCTGTGTGATGCAGGAACACTATTAGACTGACATCTGCTGGGTGGTCCAGCACCTGGTGACAAGCTTATGTCTAACTTCTGAAAAGGACTCCTGTTAGATGGGAATGGGGAAGGGGAAGCAACCCCCCCCTACTTCCCGCCAAACACACACACACACACACACAAATTCAGTCTTCTTCTTGCTTTGTTGCCGCCTACTTAACATTGTGGTGACCAATCAGCGCTCGTGTGTCTCAGTAAGTGGTCGGTACAGAGATTTGTTGAGGTGCGACTTGAGGTGCTTAATGGAATCACAGTGACTTACCGACTCATCTACTTAACGTTGCCCATGGCTGTGTCTAGTGCGCTAAATATCCGTCCCATATTTGCCGGATACCCATTCCAAGGTGGGTGACATATTTTACATATTTCATCACACCTCTTTTAGATGTTAACATGCACGCAAAATAAATTTTATAAGGCTTTTGCTTTTAACATCTCATTTTTCATTTGTTAGCTCTGCTTCAATTATAACACAGGCGTTTCTTTATTCATATCATGTCATGATTATAAGTTCTCTTCTTTTTGTACGAAGTTAAACTTACTTCTAGGAATAATTACGTGTTAATTTAACTTAGTCTCGATATTATTTTGAGAATTACATTTATACATAGTGGATAATGTGATTAAATTTTGCAATTCACAAATATTTTAGCCGACAAATATTTAAAGTAAATTATGATGCATTCCCATCTCTTGCTTTTGGACAGACATGGTCACATTCTAGAGCAGTCTTTACTTCAAATGCCATATCATTCTGAATAATATTTAGGAATTATTTCGTTGTTTTGAAGACGTTTTAGTATCCATGTACAATATTTAAAAATAACGGACAAATGACGTGCTATAATGAAATTTCAAAAAGTGGCCCTGATAATATAAATTTTACAAGTGTCGTTTACAACAGTTTTTTTTTTAAATTGGCAATGTAATTGGGGACATATAACGTGAAAATTTTGCTTCATTTATTCAATTATTTTTTTAATTAATAAGCGTTTCTCATTGCGACCCTGTCGGTCTATTGATTATCAAGTACTCTGGCTTCTCCAGTTCAGGACTTGCTTTCCAAGGTTATTATTTACAACTCTTAGTATTTAAGGTACTACCAAAAAAATAATATTATTCATAAACTACAGAATATGGAGATTATTTAACAGATCTGACACAACGTAGTTTCCTATAAGATGTTAATGAGTTTCATTGCAAATACAAGCTCCTGGAAATTCTTTGAATTTTATCTATGGCCTTTAGACATCTAAGGCTCAGGCTGGGATAGGGGAGGAAAAGGATTCGGGAAGGTGTCAGCCAAGGCCTATATTGAAGGTGCCATCCCGCTTCTTGCCTGGTGTGACGCTGGAATTGAACCCACGACCTCCCGAATGCTATGCCAATCTTCTACCAATGAGTTACGGCGGCTTGGTCTGAAGTTTCTTTGAGAAAGAAATTGTAACAATATCTCCAACTGAAATAACGATTGGAATTATTTGTACTGTCTGCAGGTTCCAGATACTTTTGACTTCTATGGCCAGATTCTGCTATTTTGTAGATTTTCGGATTTCCTTAAATTAAGCATAGAAGTTATAGCGACCTCGGTTATTATTATTGGCTTTGATCTTCTTTTGGTCAATTAGCAATAAGTCTGGGCAATTGTAATCAGCAGTTTCGTTAGTTGTAACTCTGCCCTAATATACTACGGCACATTAATGGACAGCTTCTGGAGTATAATTATAATATCATAAAGGATTACGAGCAAGTTTTTGTTGCATAGCTAATTGTAGTGACGAATCTTAGCTACTTGATTGCTTCTGGAAAGATATGCATTTATTATTATTATTCCAGGACACTGGAGACTTTTTTTCGCAGTGTTCTCATGCCTGGAGCTCTGAGGTGCACTCAGTCTCCTATTAAATTGAGTATCAGTGTGGCCTTGGTACTCCTGGGCACCTTGGGAAGGGTAAAGGTGGTTGAGCCTGGGACTGACCACTCCACCTCACTACGTACCGTACGTAGGTCGAGAATATGTGGAGCACTACCTCCTCATCCCCTCATGCGCTGTTCACTGCGCACGCGTATTGCACAGGAAATAGTTTTACCTTTTACCTTATTATTATTACACTCCTCACAAACCTGCTGCTCACCTCGATGAGCTAATTACCATTGATTTCAATATAAAAATCACTCATGGGTACAATGAATCATGAAAACTCCCCTAAAATTTTCATTAAGTAACTTGTTATATACTAACAATTAGAGGTTGTGGAAAATGCTTTAAGATAAAAGTATTCGTACGTGTAATAGCATAATTTTACTTACCAAGCAGGGACTACAGAGTACATACTGGATAGTGGTGCTGTATGGATAGTCATTAGGAAAAAGGGTGTGTTTATAACACACATTATCTATTGTCTTTCTGACAACCTTCATCATTAGCTTTTAAAGAATGATGTTCTAAAGTTGCTATTACTCGTTCATAAGTTGTAGGTTATGTAACTTGTCGTAGTCATGATCATTTCACATATCATAGTGCTTACGTAATAGAATCATATTATAACAAGTTACACTAGTTAATAACATTAAACAACAACAATATATAAATAACTTATATTTACTTTATTCATAGTACACAAGGTGTTTTCTGAAGTTAAGCCTACCAGTTTATATCCAGTAAAAATGCGTGTATATATACCCATATATCATAGCTTCTTCTTACACAAATCCTGACGTACATTTGTACGTGGGCAAGATGTAATTAGTGGGGGTTGCTAGTTCAAAGGTAAATAGGTAAGGTTAGACAACCCCACCCGTCTTTTCCGTTTACAGCAGACCGAGGAGGAATCTCTCCCTGCTGAATTTCTTCGGCCCATAAAATCGAATGTTAAATTGAAAACAATACTTGTAATTACTGACTAATTAAACATGGAATACACAATGCCAGAGGTAGATACATAAATACCGATGTTTTATTCCTGCAAATACAGGAAAATATCTGATATTTTATTGAACATAATCATTGTCATTTTTTGTGGCGTGGGGCTAATTGCTGTGCTATGGCACCCACACTGTGCACACCTATGATTATAATCCCAAGGAATGAATAGCCGTTGTTCCATCGTAATCAAGTCAGATATCAAAGTTAGCTTTAATTACATTCAATTACAATTTCTTTATTTATATATTCAAAAGCAGTTTGGATGAACTACGTCACTTTTATAAGTATTGCATAACAGACCAATGACCTTTTTACTCAAGTTCGACGTTGATTCTAGACTAGGCCAATCTTTTTTTTAGACTATTCCATAGACTAACGAAATATTACAATTTCTGAATTGGCCATTTTATGTGGTAGTTTTATACAGTTACATCACCAAATAACTTTGGCTTGCAAAGCGTATATTAAGTTGAACTAAACTGAAACGAAATTGTCTTTATTGAAGCGGGCGATAGGACTGTTCTGTCACGTAATCCAAGTCCCATGAACTCAGTGTTCTTTCGTTTTAAATCAGTGTTATAATTCACAACTTTTTCAATCACTAAATTGGACCTTAAAAATATCTTACAACGAACGCACTCAATCATTTCACCATAGTTTGAACCAGTGGTTCTGCCAGATTTTTAATTTGAAGGAATGTGAAACCAAAGTTAGAGGGACGTTAATGGAGTTTTCCAGTTTCTATCGATTTCTCACATTAAAAAAAAAAAAAAAAATGAAGTTGAGGTTATGTGATCGACGGTTTGGAGGGGGTGACACTCTTTGATTGGTAGAATCCCTGGTTTCTACAATACAGAGTAACGTACAATTATTGTAATACAACTCTACAGTAAATATGTCATAACAAGCCTGTGTAACCCAAAACAAAATTAATTTGGATATTCGTTTAAATTAACTTGTTGTTGTTGTATTTAACAGAGGCATTAGAAAAGCTTGTTGTATTTAAGAGTTAAATATACTGTTCGTAATATAACATCTTATACCCTGATGACTTCTTACGACAATTTCCAATAGTGAATTGAGGGACTCAGAAAAACCAAACAAACAAACAAAAAAGATTCAAATGACCTTCAAAAATAAAGGAAAAATGTTTAAGTTCATTTTGATAAATAATTAATCACACGAAATAAACTTATAGGTGACACCAAATATTATTTTCTACAAAAACACATTAAGGTCTAATGAGTATTTGTGCAAAATATGAATATACTCTGTCACCTATAAATTTATTTCGTGTGAGCTTATGTTTATCAAGATCATTTGGAACATTTTTCTTTATTTTTGAACGTCATTTGAATTTTTTTTTGTTCTGAGTTGTAATAAAAAAAATGAATATCGCGAAACACTAGGCACAATTTAAAAAAAAAAACGAGTGAATTGAGCCTAGATCCTCAGATTGAGAAGCCGTAACGCTAAGCAACAGGACCTTGACATGAAGTAGACTTACTCTAACGAGGGAGGGTCACGGTACGTTGTCACTTAAATCCGAATCAAATATCGTGCTTCTGATAGAGCATGGTGAGATATGGAGAATACCAAAATTTAAGGTGCGATGGACAATGAGGAGTTGGTGTAAGCGAAACCTCGAAATAACACTGAAGGATATATCAACGGTATTCAGAATAAAGAACGCTACTTTCGGGAGGTGATTTCTTATATCGAAAGAAGTAAAAAGTTCCTAGAAATTCCGCTTCGTTTTTGAGATACAGCGTTTCCAACTTTGAGCCCAAAGTCGACTCCTATAGCAATGGGAAGAAATGAATATTTCTCAATAAGTCAGAAATGACTCAATGATTGAAAATTCCGTTTGTGTAAATTTGCTTCTAGCAACATGGTGGATATCAGGAGTGAAAACACGATGTCACTGGTTTGTCAGCGCTGCCAACCAGGTATAATCATGGAGGAATTAAAATACAATGAGATGCCCAAGGTGCCAAATTGTGAAGCTGAAAATGGCCACCCGTTAATCTTACAGTGCGGCTATCCGCCATCTTGTGTTTGGAAGAAAATCACGAAATCCCTATTGTTTTATGTACACCGTACAGATAATATTTACATGAAATTCTAAATCATATATTATTATACATACATTTCTTTATTAGAAAACGTTTAACTCAAGGTGCGCGTGAATGGATAAAAGCTAGTAGACTAAACACTAAACAATAAAAAAATATTGACATCTGTAGCCGTTGACTGTGTAAGGCTGCTGGTTACCAAGATTAAAAGTTTTCCAAAGAAACTAATAATACAGAATCTTTTCATATACTTTCTCTAAATGTCAATGAAACCAGTAAGTGCTGATGAAAAGACAAGGAAGTAATATTAAACACGTACTAAGAAATTCATGATAATATCGCTCACATTAAAAAAGCCATCCAACACCAAACTAACGTAGCTAAGTTACTAGAGCGTTGAAAGGTTCCGGGAACGATGCCAGTGGCGGCCCATTCTGACTCAGTCTTTTTGTCACACCATGCAAATGCTGTGATTTTACTTTCCTCTCCCCTACCCTTTCCCGGCCTGAGTGAAAATTAACTAAAAGGCCGCAAATAAATGAAAATTCTAAAAACAGTCAAAATTAAATGTGAGATTTTATCGATATTATTACGCGAAGAAATAAAGTGATAGGTGCATACTAGTGGGGATGGCCAAAGCCGGATATCCGACACTCGGATCCGAAATCCGGTTCGAATACCCGATCCAATGCATTCGTGTGATTTCGGTCACAGATTCAAAAGAACCCGTATTCGGACTTCGTTATTATGATACCAAGCCGCCTTAGCTCAGTGGTAGAGCGTTGGCATATCATTTGGGAGGTCATGGGTTCGATTCCAGCGGCCGATCATCCTGTTTTCCAGGATTTTTCCTCAGTTGCACCAGACAAATACCGGGATGGCACCTTCAACATAGACCTTGGCCAACACCTTTTCGAATCCTTTCCCCCCTCCCCTATCCCGACTGACACCTTCCCGAATCCTTTCCCCTTCCCCTATCCCGGCCGACACCTTCCCGAATCCTTTCCCCCTCCCATATCTCGGCCTGAGAGCTTTAGATTCCTAAAGGTTATAAAGAAAATTAAATTCGTTATTACGATGCATCTGAAACTGCGATGCCGAGATGGTAAATTATGAAAGACCCTGGCCAATACCTTCTTCATCCTGTGCCTACCTCATCCCGACCTGAGCCGAAAATGACAAAAGGCCATAAATAAAGCCAATTGAATCCAATGTATCTGGAACGCGAATTTTATAGAAATAGTTGTTTATTTGATTGTTATTGATTTTCTTGTCCAAAGTTAGTTTATAGGAACATTTTTTATAACGTCCGTTACTTTTTCTAAAACATGCCTTATTTCTTGAAAGCAAATCAATCTAGGAAAGGATGTTCGTTTTTTTTAAATCCCTGCATGCTTAGAAGGGGAGGGAGGAGGATCTGTTTTTGTTCTTTCCTTTTAACAACGCAATTTCGAAAAAAAAAACCTTACAATTTAGTATCTCATTCAACTTGCCTATGACGTGCAAGGCTATATGGTGAATTGGTGACCGTACCAGTATTGGACAAGTCGCCAGTGGTTGACCAATAAGGGAGACAAACGGTAATAATAGAGTTTATATTGGATATAGTATTAAACACAGTACGTTTTATACTTCCATAAGGTTTAATAGTGTAGTCGCCAAACGCTGTACAATCAGGAAGTGCATTGTCCCCTCAAAATCAAAAAGTGTAAAGTGCATCTGGAAGATAGTAGAGCGCACAATAAGAGGACAGAAGTACAACTAATACAAAATATCCGTGTATATCTACTAGAAGGTACAGTGAAATATTAATTCATTTATTCCTTCGTTGTTCAAGGAACAATCTACAGTAAATAGAATAAATGATCTACACTGGAACAACCGTAGTTCACACTTGACTACATCAAATGGTCAACTACTGGTGCAACTACATCTTCAGCAATATATTTGTCTATTGTCGTGTTAAATGAAACAAATGCGAGCTACTTTTTCTTTGACTTATTCTGCACAGTCTCAGGCTTTGTTTCGTAGAAAGATAACAATTTTTCTGTTCCATAAATGCCAGTTCTTGCTTAGAGTTGAAATTTTCCTCATTTCGTCAAACATTGAGTCACCCTATAATTCACATTATTGAATAATTGTAGATTAACTTTACATGTGAAGGTTTGGTCTTGTGATTAAAGAATACAAAGATACACAGATGTATTTGTCAGTGCTTATAAAATATTGTATACAGTAGTTCCACAAAGAGAAGAGTATCCAAAACTTCCAGAGTGAACATCAAAACCTGCGTAAAAAAATACAATTCTCCAAAGTATACACAATCTAATGAAGTGTAATGAATACTATTGACATTTCCTTTAGCCAGTTTTCTTGTAATTAAAATCTATGAGAAAAATTTAAATAGTAATCCCTCTCTTTATATACTCGAATTAACACATTGATGGTATAATGAAAAGTACAGAAAAGAACTTTTAATTGCCTCCCAGCGAGCGATCAATTTGTATCAAAATTTTATTTTTGGATAAAAGTTTTCTCCAACACTTACCTGTGAAATGTGACATTGGGATACTTCTTGTTGTAGCTGTTTTAACATCCAAATGCAACACAATTCGCAACCATTTTAAAAATGAAAGAAAACAAAAAGAATGAACTGATTATTTGCATGTCTGTGAATGCAATACTTCAATTTTATTCCAAACGCAATATGGCGGACCGCGATACATACAATCGGGACGGCGGCCATTTTCGGCTTCAATTGTTTTCGAAGTAGAAGTACGTTTGGACATCTCCTTCTAATTTAATTTTTCTAAGGGTATAACGTTTAAATTCTTCGAATGGCAGTACGTCGTGTTAAAGGATATTTGACATCTTCTAGTGATGATAAATAACATACTTAAAGCACACACTACAGTATTGCTAACTATGGATGAGACAGAAAGGTTTTCGCGAACTTTTTACAAACTACGGGGCAGTCCATCTGAAAGTGTAGAGCTTGGTTGCTCGACTTCTTTCAAAAATGTAATATTTTAATATTTTTATTCCTTATATAAGAATAGTTCAAAACGGATATTCCTTTGTTCCTGTTTTCATCGATTAATTAATGACCGTCATTTTTGCAATCGTTTACAAAAAATTTAATATCTCCGTATTGATTTATCATAGGGGGAAAAAATCTTCCTATAGAGTTTGCTCTGCGTGAAAAGTCTAAAACGTAATTGAACTGGTCAAAACGGTATCCAAATGTGTCAAACCAGAATAGATTCCTATTTTAACGGGGTTTTTTTTTCTCACAGAAGAGATTGAATGTCAACGTTGATCTTTTGTTCACTATTGCACATCAAACTATATCGGATGTATACAAAATATAAGGGATGATATGTGCTTTCCTATTTTTTTAACGAATTTTTGAAAATACTAAAATTCGTATTTTATGCGTACTGCATGTTCAATACTTCTGGTAGGACAAAAAATTAAAAAAAAAATCACATGTTACATGATTATATATAATAAGGAGAAAACATGATAGAAATTTCAACCTTGATATTTGGGTCAAAACTGAGTTACAAATTTTCAAATTGGGGATTAATAATGCTCATGCGTGCTTTGGTAATATGTTTATTGTTTACCAAAGCGCGCACGAGTATTATTTATCCCCAATTTGCAAATCTGAAACTCCGTTCAAACTCGAATATCAAGGCTCAAATATCTGTTGTAGTTACCTCTTACTCAAGTACATAACGTATGGAAATATTATATTTCTATTTGGTCTGATATCAGAGATATTGGGCCTCCAAAGCTCGCACGAGGCTTATTAACCCCCAAATTGTAAATCCATTATCCGTTCATTCTCAAATATCGAAGTTGAAATCTCTCCCATACGCTCTTCTTAGATAGTTGTATAACATATGAGAAAATAGATGTTTGTATCTTATCCCACCAGAGATATTGGGCCTCCAATACGCATAAAATAAGATTTTTTTAAATTTAAAAAAATCATTAAAAATAAGGAACCACATATCAACCTTCATGTTTTGCATACATTCAATATATTTTGATGTGTGATAGTGTACAAAAATCAACGTTGACATCTAATTCCTTCCGTGCAAAAAAAAAAAAAAAAAAAATGAATTTATTCGCTTTTACAATCAGATTTGGATACCATTTTAACCGGTTCAATTACGTGTTAGGGTTTTCAAGTACAGGACTAAAATTATCAAGCAGACCTTAAAGGAAGAGATGTTTTTAGTTTGAATGTCCTATGATAAACAAGTACTGAGATACTAAATTTTTGTAAATAATTGCAAAAATGGCGGCCCTCCCTGTTATCGTGACCCTCCCTTATAATTACTCAACAGAAATTTTGTTAATATTTTAAAAACTAATTAACTAACTCTATGGCTTATGGAACTCGCAAGTTCATCGCCGCAGTAACAAACGTTCGCCATTGGATTCTATCCTGGGCAATATCAAGCCAGTTTTCATCACGAACACCTACTTCTCGAAGATCTCTTCTAATATTGTCCTCCCAACGACGTCTCGGTCTTCCCAATGGCCTCTTTCTATGGCCAATATTTTAAAATAGTACACAAAATAAAATAATAAAGCAAGAATAGCATTATGGGAAGAAGATTTGATATTTACTTTAATTTATAAATTTGAAGTCCTGTGATGCGTCGTAAGTTAGACCTTCAAATTTCTCATCTAAAACAAAAAAAATCAAATTTGTTCATTTCAAAGATATTGACAATATTATCGCAGGTGCTTTTGCAAAATTTCATTGTTGTTCATTCAGCCCACAATATTCTGAAGCACACACCAACTTAAATTTTTTTACGGTCAAAAATCGATAAAAACAGTAAAAAACTCCATTCACACACCCCAAACTGAAAATTCTGGCCGAACCTCTGTCGTTACTCACAGTTTCCACCTAACTATGATAATAATTCATTATAGTAAAACTGGTGAGCTGAGAAGAAAAGTAAAGCAACTGACATTAATTAAAAAAAAAAAAGAATTATTATCTTTCACATGTGACAAGAAATAGCCCTTATATGAGGAGAATAAATATTTATGTTTTATACAAAGACACACGGAAACATAATATGTTTTTGCATAAAATATGAATTTGCACAACAGAAATATTAAATGTCACATATTTACTGTTGCAATGTAGAAGATTATATTAAAAGAATTAATGTCAGTTGCATCGATTTGCTTCTTAGCCACTCAATATTACGGTTGGATGAAATATTTCCGCTGCCTGAACGAAAAATGATAATGTGAAACCCTTGTATCTCACGTGCTATCGAACGTTTTGTTACACAGACGCTTTATTTATGTTTCTGAGTTTTGTTTCTGCGCTTAATTGATATGTGCAGCTTTAGTTGTACGGGAGAAGAATTCTCTCAAATGCATGTATGAGAATGTGAAAGGATGGGGAAGCAGACTGTTAGAATCTTAGAATTCGCCTTATGAGAGTAAGCAAATTTTGTGACAAAATCTCAGTTAAATCCGAGACAATAATATTAAAGGGTCATTTCACTTTTCAATTACGTTTGAACTCAGAAATATTCAAATATTTTATTGTTACTTCCTTAGTTATTTGAATTTTGAATTTTACATATATTTATTGTATATAACTTAATCGTCAACAACCGTTTCGAATGTATTTACACTGTTTTTATCTTTTCATTTATATTTATACGTTAACGCTCAAAATGACGATAGATGGGCCACGGATTTTATGAATAAAGAAGTAGATTCTCAGGTTAATTAGTAACTATTGAAAAGTATTTTTGCTTTGTTTATTTGCTATTTAGTATTTGCTTGCTCCTCAATCATATTTCTTGATAATCTTTTGTATTATGTGTGAGTTACTCAATATAAGATTTCGTAAATCGCTGTGATGTCACTGTAATATCCATATTTATTGGGCTATATGTTAAATGAATATATTAACGGGGTCTTCTTCTTCACTCAGCGCTAGAATTGGTGCTTATGGACAGAAAATTGCTTCAATATCTTCATTTTTTAAGGAACTGGATATCTTTAATAGAAAAGAAAAGTTTTGGAGTATTATAAGAAGTGTATGCACGGGTTGAAATACTTAGAACGTACATTTGTCTCCTAGTTTTTCAGAAATAAATTATTAAAAAATAAATAAAATTATTTTTTTCTCCAAATTACAATATGTCTAACTTTGCAACCAATTACGCTAGAAAAACCAACTTTTTGTTTGTTTTATTTCTTGTGAACAAACGATTCTAATAATTTTAATTGCAAACATATCCGATACACCAATAAAAAAATAACATTTTTATATAGCTATTCTAGTCCACCTCTAAAAGGTTTGATGATGGTAAGCCACGCCTCACTCTAGGCCTGACAGTGGAAGGGGTGGGAAGTTGGAGAAGCGAATGTATGAATAAGTATATGTATACCGCTTGAATGAAACACGTTTTCGACAGGTTTCTGGGAATCCTGCGAAAAATTGATAATTCTGTAGAGTTTGTGTTCTTCCTCAATGGTTCCATGCTAAGAGGGTGGAGGTTGTGAGTGGAGGAGGATTGTCCTCCCCCCAGGGTTTGCTTCCCCATGGAAGTTATTATTCTAGCATAACGTAATATATTATTTCGACTTTCCTGACCGTGTATTGTCTTCACTCATTCTATACCTATTCTGTATTTCTTGCACTATTTATCACATAAAGCAGATTTGTGTAGTACTGTAACAAAAGCATTACTTACAGTTGTAAAATATAATTTCTAATCTTACAGCAAACTTGCGTTTGCTGCATATATCATAGTTCAGTAGTAGCTATTTATCCCAGAGCAATTATTAACAAGTATAATATTTACATTGCACTGTGAATACTAACTATTTGGTCGTTGGCCGCTAGCCTTATCGTTAGCGATAACGTTGGCCCTAAAAGCGAAGTTCAACATAGAGCAAAGTATATGGTAATTCCAACTACATGTGGCCCAATGTTAGCCCAACTTATTTTTCAGTTGTATGCACTCAAAATAGTACCAAGTTACGTACTGAGGAAATTTACTATTTTCGTAAACCGAATTATGCATATTTTTACAGTAGTTTTAGAAAAAAACTGGACCTTGATTACATTATGCCTTTATTCAATGACATGTTTCACTCTCTCGTCTTCATTTATAATCGAAAAATTTTCCACGTATCTGTGGATGGATTCGAACCTGCAACGTTGTGATTTATTATCCGATGCGGTACTCAGAACTGCTCGAGTCGAGTAGGTACTTAAAACTGCTCGAGTCGTTGCTCAGAGAGACTCACGCTGCGACTCGGTTACAGTGAGTCGAGCTCGAGCGACGACTCAACTCGAGCGTTAGACTCGCCGCTGGAGCCGAGCGGATTGACATCCCTAGTGCAAAGGCAGAGACCTTAGCCTTACAGAAGGTACTCGCCTTCGCCTGTTGAGACTGAGGAAAACCTAAGTCAGGGTGGCCTGCCGGAGCAGGGTTCGTACGCTCGACACACTCAATGCCACTTGGTTGGAAGAAATTTTTCTTGTGATGTGGCGGTTATGTTTGTTAATGTTAGGATAAGGAATCCAATTATTTTTCATTATTTTTTCTTACTCCTTGATAAATTCAAAATGTTTTACCGAACTTTTTAAGAAATTATAAATTCATTTTGATCTGACCCGGGCCAAGACTCAAAAGCTTTTGTTTCTCTAAAAGTGATTCAAAATGTCGCGCTTATTGCAAAGGGAGCAAAATTAACCCCAGTTTCTATTTAAAATTTTGAAGTTGCCTCCCGTAGATGTATTCCCGGGACGCCACTGCTTTCAGCAACATCATCATGTGATTCTGCACATGCACTTTGATATGTACATTTTTTTTATTGCAAAGCTCTACCATATCTGCAATAGGAGCCGAATTAATGCCCTGGTACGAAGGTTGAGAACTACCCCGTATACAGGATGTTTAAGGCTAATGTAACGTTGTCCACATAAGATAGACTTAAAAGTGAGCTGAGTTATACAGACTTTTACAATAGCCTAGTCGTAAAAATAGATCAGTAATCATTTAATTTAATTTTTTTGGGAGGACGCATTATTTCCTGATGTTTTTTTTCAACGCATTTAGGGTTGTTATGTATGGGAGCTACTAAGTATAGCTAATAGGGCCATTTGTCTCTCCCTGGCTTTGTACTCTTATTCTTAAAAAGAGTAATTACCTTTTTACAACGCCTGTTTAATTTCTCTCCTAATAATAACAATGGCAAAGTTATGGTAGATGATTTTTTTTGGAATTCGAAGACATAATTTAGAATGTTTGTCTATCTGCTTATCAGCTAGCTATCAGAAGTAATTTAGATCAATCATTTTCTCTGCATAATTGTCTTCCAGGCAAGGAGTATTGAAAGATTTTACTCAATTAAAAATAGTTGTATTTTCCATCCACTGAAGTCAAAGGTAGATTGTAATCTAACAATTCCTAGCCCAATAATCTAAAAAAACTGAGTAGACCCAATAATCTATAAATAAAACCAAAGCGCCACCTTATAAATTCGACTTATAACATATCCCCCAATAAAACTTCAAAGTCGTAGGAACAAATGGAGTTCACTAAGCGAATGCTGGGGCCTGCCAATTTTAGTCAAATTCATAGATTTTCCCACCGGTGTCCATGATTAATCCAACGATGTATGGCTTATCTCTGTGGAACTTGTGGCTACTGAGATCTAGTGGGGTCACAAATGGAGAATACGCGTACTAAGCGATTCGAAAGGACTTGCCAGTTCTAGTCACATTCATAGCTTTCCTCACCATTGCAGACCATGACGAATCTAACGGTGTAAAAATCATCTCTGTCAGACTTGTAGTTACTAAAATCTAGGAGGGACACGAATGGAGAATACAAGCGACTTGAAAGTACCTGCCAGTTTTAGGGTCAAATTTATAGGTTATTCCAGGTTTTCAGACCTTGTGACATGCAGTTGTACTTCTGTTTACATGTCTCCTCTACTCACAGTTTTTCCAAGAATAAAAAGGCAGAACTTCTCTATAGATATATCTGCTGCGGCTGCAGCCTATATTAGGCACATGAATATTGATAAACACAGGCAGCAAGGCGTTCGTTAGTGAGAGTAAAAGTAACGTTACGATATATTTTTTATATATAAATCAGATAAAGAGTTTTCATATAACTTTAAATTAACTTAGAGTTTTTTTTCTTTAGGAAACCACACAATAGACCTTGCAACTCTTGCAAATATCACCCCATTCCAAATATGATGTTAGCGCTATACTGTTACAAAATTCTCATATCTCACCTTGACTACATAAAATTTTTCAGGTATGTGCTGTTTTCTAAAACAGCATGTTTACATTCGCGTCGGCACCTGCTGTAGAAGCTGAATAAAGAGGGGATTTGTGTAGTCCCCTCCCTTCTTTTTCCCTCGGACTAAAATGGAAGACAGGGGCGGGGCGCGGCTGGCTTACCCTCATCAAACCTTTGACAAGTGGACTGGAATAGCTATGTAAAATACTATTTTTTATTGGTGTATCAGATATGATTGCAATTAAAATTATTAGAATCGTTTGTTCACAAGGAATAAAACAAAAAAAAGTTGGTCTTTCTAGCGTAAGTGGTTGCAAAGTTAGACATATTGTAATTTGGAGAAGAAAAAAAATTTTTTTAATAATTTATTTCTGAAAAACTAAGAGACAAATGTACGTTCTAAGTATTTCAACCCGTGCATAAACTTCTTATAATACTCCAAAACTTTTCTTCTCTATTAAAGATATCCAGTTCCTGAGAAAATGAAGATATTCGGTAGCAATTTTCTGTCCATAAGTACCAACAGTAAACTTTCTAGCTCTGGCAGAAGTAGAAGACCGTCTTAACTACTGTTCATCGCTGCTGTCAACGTTTCTAAGTACTTCCTTCCCCAAGATGAACTTTATACGAGTTTCTTATTTTCAACAGTTCTGTTAAAGGGATAATTTTATGCAAATCTCTTGTCACCTATTGAAACACAATGTCAAGAACCCTCCAATAGAATTAACTTTCTCACGTTCTGGTTTGCTAACCCTCCACTGGATTGGTACTTCATAACTCTCTTCTGACTTTCCTTTATGCTAGCCCTGTATTGGATCAACTGGTTTTCGTAAATCTCCTACTAGAATATTAGCGTTATTATTATCACCATGATCTTTTTATCGTAGTTTTATGGTTTTCTTCTTTAAAAAATCTTTGTAAATATTACTACAATGGACATATACAATTAATTGAAAACCAAAGATTTTTTTCTGCAATTATCTATGTAAAGGAGTCCATGAAATTAAGGAATATAGAAGACTCTGAGATACTACTGCAGTAGTTTACAAATGTAATATTCGCACTGTGAAAAAAAGGGGTTACATTTTAGAAACATTTTTGCACACCACACATGAGTGAATTTCTGAAGACTTCTAGAATATCTTCTTGCTTCCTATTAACTTTGGACACATTTTATACACTCCCCGACACGAGTTAGTGTTTGAATTTATTCATGAACATCTTTGGCTCAGACCGGAGAAGAAAGGACGCGTAAAGAAGTCTGCCAGAACGTCGTTTTGAAGGTACCATCCCAGTCATATCGTGGTGTGACTGAGGAAAATCGCTGGAAATACCTGTAAGGACGGTCAATTGCTAGAATTGATCCAAGAACCTTCTGAGACGAAAGTTGCAACTGAGAAACGAGCCTCTACGGGCTTGTAGTAATCTAGAGAGAGAGAGAGGGAGGGAGAGAGAGAGAGAGAGAGAGAGAAAACTAATGTTCCTTAACAGCAGCTTAGATACACAAGCTTTAATTTTTATGCACAATAGTATTTATCTATTGAGTTAAATAATGATTATGGCAACTTTGGTGGGGATATGTCTAACGCAACGGAAGCAAATTGAACTGAATTTTTAAAGTTCGTTGGCAACACTGACAATTAAGGTTCTTCGGGACGCCCACAGTATTTTACTATTGTGAAATAATGTAGAATAATGCCAATTATGGTGCTGATAGGTCTAACGGAATGGAAACGATTTTTAAAAAAAAATGAATTTAAAAAAAAATTGTTGGTAGCATTGACCGACTGCACCAATCAAGACGGTTCAGGAGGCTTTCAGCTAATCCAACCAAGACCCTTCGAATGACACCTCAACTACCTCACTACACCTTCTGGTTCCTGACATTTATTTTTAGACACGAATGGACGGATGCACTAAGTCAGTTTGTAAGGCCTCTTAAGCATTGCTATTAATGGAACTGAAAACATTCGTTACAATACTACACTGTAAAAAGTGGAAACACGAAATGGTTTAAAGTTACTTCGCTTTATGGAGAAATAAAAGTCGAAAATTAGCGTCTTGTTCTATTTACTCTTAAATGTGGATATAGTGTAAGCCCTTTAGTGGAAAGATTGGTAAAATTAACTCCATTTTAAAGTCTAACATTTTCTTTGTTATTGATTAACGTTAACTGGAAATGGGTTGAAACTGGCCAAAGTGTTTTGTCCGTAAACGTTCATCTTATTTTACGCTTAAAATTCGGCCATTTTCTGATCGAAGTGTAAGCTAAACTGTAAATTTTGAGGTTACATACTTTCGTGGATTAAGTTTAAGCCTTCGTTGGATATTCTATAATTTAATAACAGAAGTAACGTTACTTGCTTGTCACTGAACGCCCCGCCATTTTGAGTGTTTATATTTCCTTTACACTGTGAACTGTAAACAGTTCATTGGTGGACAGAGAACGACAAGGATTACATTGGCGGAAAGAGAGATCAAGTTGGGTATAAATTTTTACACTGTAGCAAACGTATAACTATCTCCTTTTTTTCACGAGACATTCCTCGTAGTAAAATCCACTTGTTAATTAACCTCTTTCGCAGTAAAATCCTAGCATTAATATCTCTCCTAAAGGCATAAGCACCAACTGCCTTCGTAGATAAGTGGCCAGAGCATTTGACCTGTGTGCTGGTGGACCCTGTATCAAAACCCGGTAACCTCACATTTTAATTTTAAAGGAACATTAACTTATCTTCATTTCTGCTTTCAAACAAATGCTCTGCTTCAATGAAATACGTTGGAATAGTCACATATTTATACACATTTTGAAATTTTACAGAAAGTAAAACGTTCAACGGAAAATTGGCTGGATGTAGGTTAATCCAAAAATTGGATGCAGCTCAGCTGCCTCTATTTTCTCTGTGTCTCTTATTTTTACAGTGTACACATATATTTAGTTTGTATGCTCACTAAACTGCTCAAAATTACGTTTATTTATTATGATGTTTGGGTCGTCTATTTCGCTTTATATTGTTGTTATTTCTTAATTAAATAAGCATTGTTATCATTTAATGTGATGTGGAACTTCTTTTGAAATTATTCAGCTTATGATGTCACTTGTAAATGAGAGTTAGGTCTGAAATCGCTTTAGCACACTGTCAGTAAAATATATAATTGAAACGCATTTCACTGTCAGTAATCAATTACTACTTTTCTTCTGAATGGAGTATAGATATTAAGTCATTAACTATCAAACAACATCTATGGCTTACAGAACCCGGAAGTTCATCACCGCAGTAACAAACTTCCGCTACTGCATTCCATCCTGCACAAGATCAAGGGATTTCACTTTTTGAACGCCTATACCTCTCGCAGATTCTGCCTAATATTGTCCTCCCAACGACAACTGGATCTTTCCAAAGGCCTCTTCTATCCGGATTCCCAATCAGGATAAAACAATCTTCCTTTTACGTGCATTTGAGCTACATGTTGGCTACTAGATGTAAAGTCATATCAATCGAAAGGTGTGTACTAAATTTCTTATGTGGAATTTTGGCTTTTCAGAAAAAAGAACTTGGCCTGCTGTTACAAATTTACAACAAGGGAAAAATAAGCATTCAACGAGAGATTCGAACCGACTTCTCGTGATTAGGGGGCAAGTAAATATTTCTTGGGAAGTTCCTTCAGATTATGAAAAGAAAAAGAAAATTCTTATAATAAACCATATAACTCAGGGGCTATAAGTACGGTGACCATATGTCCCAAATTTTAGGATCGTGTGCCAGTGTCCCGGAAGAAGTATGAAAAGTCCCGAATTTCATCAAAGATGGTTTATATAGTTTTATTTGAAATGAGCATTAGAAGTATAGGTATTCGATATCAAATTGTTTTGATGTTTAACAAAAATGAATGGGTAACTGTTTACTTATTTTATAGTAAAATTCTTTTTTTGAAAAATAAATTAAAAAATAGTGTTGATATGCAGATATCAATTATTGAGGCATTGCACTTACCTTGTAACACGCATTAGATATTGTTACTTTATTTTCAGTAATCAATTTCCAATTAATTTCAAAGATCCAATGTTGTTGCTTTTTTATTATTATTATTATTTTCGAAGCGGAGGTAGTTCTCAATAAAACGCAACTTATAAGATTGAGCAAAAACGTTTTCGGGACTGTCTTTGAAACCACTTGAAAATCAGTGGAATGTCAGTTAGATCATGATAAGACCTGTTAAGAGATGTCCCGAATCTTGACTGAGAAAATATGGTATAGTCAGAAAATATGACTATAAAACAATTGTTTTATTAGGTAGATTTCGAGGAAAAATCTACCTATTAAGATCGGTACCATTACCATGTCATATATACGTATATTTACACGCTAGCGGCCATAATTTTGAAGATATTTGAAGACCCAGGGTTTGGACTTGTAATCGTACCAGTGGGACAACTCGCTACCAGCCCTGTACAATGCCCGCATGTGTGACGGCACCCCTAATAAGTGTCCTTCCCCCGGTTGTTGTTATAAGGTCTTCGATTAGTATTGTTATTAGGATTGCGAGTGTTGTTCTTTATGTTATTAGTGTTGTTCGTGTTGCTGCTTGTGTTAAGCAAGTTGTATCTATTCGTGTTATCATTATAAGGATGAGTGTAATTGTTCGTGTTTTGTGTGTTATTGTCATTATGTGTATTGTTGTTGTCTATATTATATCTATTCTGGCCGTTATTACCTCTCGATCTAAATCCTGAATCATAAGGATTAGTACCATTTTTCCTATTCCTATTTCCATTCCTATAACCGTTACCTGTACCTACACTAGCTCCACTCGGAGTCACTACCCTATCTGAGCTAACTGACTCGGCTACTAATTTTAAAATCTGCGTTCCAGCATTAGCTGTAGTCTGAACATTCCTAACATGCAATTTCTGTCTACCAGTAAATTTGCATTTCTGAGTATTAGACGGCTCCAACGAAGATTCGAGATCGAGTTCTACATCGTGAAGGTCAGATAACTCCCACAACGTCAAGTTTTCTATTAGTTCTTCAACACTGTTAAGTTTTAACAAACGCATCTGACGGCCTAACGAGAGAGGAAGTGCCTCTAACAAAATTTCAAGCAAATCATGTTCCTCACTGTCGCCGAATAAGTCTCTTTAGCTTTTTACCACACTCCAAGTGAAGTCTACTATTGATGTGTATTCACTGATCACAAATTTAACACTTTGCAAACGTAGAAGTTTCAATTTCCTTAACCGTTCGTCACTGAATTGACTAAGAAAGTGTTTTACAAAATCACGGTACGTATATATTTGTGTTTTAATTTTACTATACCAGGCTAACGCTTTCTCAGTCAGGCGCCTAGATGCTACTAGTAACCGGTCTGCATCAGATAGCCTCATGAGTTCAAAGTTCTGCCCCAAACTTTTTAGGAACTCCTGAGGAATCTGACTCAGTACCTGACCTGAGAAAGTGAACTAGGTATCCAAGCTAGGAGGCTTTGTCATTCCAACACCACTAGGCTCGGGACTTCTCAATTCAGTGGGCATCTGTCCGCTAACCGTACTTGATCTCAAAGGTTCACGACCCACCGATTGAGAAACATTATTACCTGTCTGTATCCGAGACGGAAAGATGGAATGAGTCATTTGGGGCCTCTGATAGACCGCATCTAAAGGTAAAGTACCTCCAATGCTGGTAGGAGCTGCAAACCCAAACGGATACAGTTGTCCTCCAGTCATACCAAAAGCCCATTTATCACTGTTTGTAGTAGTAACCTTTGAGTTGGTACTCACAGTGGTTACCAACGAAGTAGTCATAATAGTGCCACCGCTGACACCACAAGAGATTACTTCCGATCACGTATGGTAAAGTCTTTGTCAGTTTACTGGGCCTGAGTTTTCTTAGGCTCACCAGGTGAAGAGAGGACCTGACTTCCTGACAGCTCGCTCCTGAGCGATATCACCTCATCTCTGAGGGATCTGATCTCAGAACCCAGTTCTCGAGACTTGGTCTCGCACATGGAAGAAGGTTCCTAAAGTTGCGTATTCAGTCTGGAATCAGTCTTCTGGAGTGAATCCGCAATTTCTTTAGTGCGTTTCTCCAAAATTTACATGTCTGAAGTGACCTCATTTACTTTAACTTTCATGGAAGCCACCTCGAAGGTTAACTTGCCTACACTATCCTCTATACTATTTACATTCTGTTGAAGAGAGTTTCTCTTCCAATTTTACCTCCAATTCAACCTTCAAGTTACCAATCTGCCTTGAAAGTCCCTGGTTCATTCCACCTATTATTTGAAAAAGTCTTTCGAAATCGTTTTTTGGCTGAGAACTCTCACCGACACTTTCCCCTGAACGGTCTACAGTGTTCGCTAACATATCAGGTACCTTGTCCTGACGTTCTTTACATTGCCAGTCAAGGCCAGATTCGGCCAACCGCGCGCGTTCCCTACGAAATTTTTGTAAGCAACCGCGATTGAACCTTTTAGCGCATATTCTGCAGGTTATTACAAGTTCCGTGGTGACAAAGTCACACCAGCCAAATCACCTTCGCTACTAGACGCACCGTCAGCCATCTTATCGCTTGACATCATCAAATTCAAAAACACAGAAATTAAATATCGACACTGAAGTATACTTAATAACTAACACAAAACCTAAAGATATATATCATTACATGAATCGCAGGGGACCGGTGAACCATCATCAGGCAAGTAATGGTTAGTCTCTTAAAATTCTCTCTCCAAATCTGTTCACTTTATTGAAAAAAACAAAAACAAACCCTGCTTCAAAACCAGATACTAAAACTAATGAGTAAGTGTCTACTAAAGGGTAAAAAGCCGCAATTTCCAAAGGGTAATAAAGATCAGCACAGGAAAGCACTAAGTAAAATGTCGCTACCAAATGCGACCAGACTTTGATCTCAAGAAATCGCAATTCTTGTCCCAGTCTTCACTAATATGACGCTACGTGACCACACACATCCGAAGATAACACAGGAGCAGATGTCCTCGAAAACAATCGCCACTAATGTAATGTCCCCAGGCTGCTCCAACGAAAGCAGGTAGACTCATCAGTAAACCAGGGGCCCGCGGCGCCCTGTTGCAAAAAAGGGGGGGAGGCTTATCCAAACTCAACGTGGTCAAACCTACTCTGGAGACAAGGCGACATTTCGCCACAGGAAAGGGGATATAACGAAAGAAAACCACTATCGGACCTGAAGGTATGGAGGGTACCTACCCATCAGCACCCTGCTTCAGCCACATCGAAGGAAGAACACACTCTAGTCTAGACCACAGAGCATGCATGTAAGAATCCCGAAAGAAGAGCCCAAACGCAGAAAGTTGGCAGAAAGCAGAAGGCTAAAACACGAAGAAAAGCATCCCCAAAAGGGGGCGGAGACGCAAGCGAGAACATCCCGCTAGAAAGCAGAACGCAAAAGCTATTTCAGAGACCTAATGCAACTAGGCCCCTAAAATAGTACAAGGCTCAACACAGCCGCGCACAAGTTAATATTTAACACGAAAATTTGGATACACTAAACTAATTTGACCACTCTCTAAAGATTGCTGAAGCATTGGATCAAATATCAAACTTTAACTTCATCTACAAATACTTTCTGACATATAATTAAATTAACATTTCGCGGGCTGAAATAGCGAAAGATTGGGAACCTTTCCAGCAATACCACTGTCATGGTCATCTACCTACATCATAATGAAACTCTTGACACAAGAAATATCTGGTAAAAATGTAATTAATTTTTTTACTTAAAAATGATAAACGCAAGGCAAAAGACTGATTGCTGAATTTTCTTAAAAAAAAAGAAAAAGTTTCCGAAGAAAATCTCTTGAACAGCAAAATGAGCATTGATGATGGTGTCAATTTCACATACCAATAGGGTATTTTAATTATATACAGAAAAGCTCTGTCCAAGTACAGAGAATATAATTCACATACTCATTTTTCAGAAGAAATAAATTGCCCTTATTTACTTTTCAAAACGTAGTAGACATTCTAAACTTTAGCCCAGTTAAATCAAAATTTCCACAGTTACTGATGAATAACGTTTCTTTCAACGAAAAGATTTTTATTTACGATGTAGCTACTGGGCAACAATTTAGTTTGATATTTTCAAAACATTGATAAAACATTTCGTATGTAATTTCCATTTTTAAACTTCATTCATCCTAACCTTCAATACAGATAATACAAACATAGTCTACTAGGGTTAGGTTAATTTACAATACGAGTTTCCACGGAGAAGCTTTAATCTTTGCAAAATACCAAATGAAACAGGGAAAACATTAAATCTCACAGCTAACAAAAATAGTCATATTGTAGAGATTTCGTGCAATTCAAACATACCAGTACCGAAAGAGCAAACACAAATGCTGAACGAAAAATAACGTGCATTTGAAAGGTCGCATCAACTATAGTGCAAGGTAAAAGTATTTCAACATACGAACCAAAATTTTAATGTGCTGAAATTTCGCTATCTAAATGTAGGTAAAACAGACTTGTGTTTCTAGGAGAGAAAATGGAATTTTAAGACATTAATCGTGCATACTTGAATTTAGATAACCGTATTTAATAAAAGGGCCTACCTCAATCAACATTTTCTCTAAGAAGCTGTTGTTTTTTCTCGTTTTAATTTAAAATTGAAACGGAACGTTCGCTAGACTAGTTTTGAGAGAAGTTAAAGGATAATGCAAATAATATAGTTATGCTTAGGGTCTTAGGGTCCGAAATGACACCAAGCGAACATCTAGGGTTAAGAATTACTTAATATTGAAGAAAAATAAAAAATAAAATTAGAATGAAAATGAATACGATAAACAAAGAAAAGCTGACAAATTTGAGGTTGACATAGTACGCTTTTTTTTAAACTGTGCTCAACTCTGCTCCGCTGACTAACAAAAACTTCAGATTATTCAAACTGATTGAATAAAGTTTTGACTTCAAATGATAACGAACAAAATATTTGTAATAGATGAATTATTTTATGTATTTTGTTTTAATTTACCCAACATTATGTTGATTGATCTGAGTGTTACAAGTTTTTGGCTATGATCTTCGTCGGCTATCACTTTCGTGGAAAGAGATGAGAATGATATTTGCCAAGACCTTATTCTACATACCATGCCAACATTCGTCTGACGAAACTGTGAAAACATCCTGGAAAACCTACGTCAGAATTACTGGCGGAAGGACTCCATCTCGCGTCCTTCGGTAACTTAATACCGATCTGAAGTCTACTGTCGTCAACGCTAGAGTATGAGAAATTCATGTACAAACATTTAAATTAAATGCAACGCAAATTTACCACCAATTGAATTTCCTGAAATAACTTTTGGAAACAAAGTGATTTGTTTTTCTTTACGTATGGTAAAAACACTTTCTTTTATAGTACAGTAGGGTCCCGGTAATACGAAAATCCAGATAAACCGAACAGAGCCCAGGGAAAATATGCCACATTATTTTTAACTTTAACTTGAGAGGGGAAAAAGAAAATAGTTTTTTTTTTTAAATGTAAAAACGTGTATTTTATGTACAACGTAAAAGAAAATGAACTCAAAGTACAGAAGTACAGGGTACAATTTTATTTACATACTGTAAATAAAGTACGGTACTGTTCAGTATGAAAAGCTCAAGGACATAGGCCTAGTAAAAAAGTGTAAGTTACAATGAAAGTCCAGATTTTTTAAACTTTTGCTAATCCGAACAGGGCACAGCCCCAATTAGTTCGGATTAGCGGGACTCTAGTGTAGCTGGAATAAATCACTATGAATAATCATTGATTTAGTTAATGTCTTTACCAAAAATGTGTCCCCTGGTATTCAGGGATTCCGCCAGGATTTCCAATTTGGGGGGGGGGGTTGTAATGGCAAAATTGGGTGGGTGTTTTGCACGGTTCCTATAGATTTTTGACGGGATAAAATTTACGGTTAAGGTACACTCGAGAATTTAGGGATGAACCACTCTGTAACAGAATCACTGGTCCCACTGAAATCCGCCCCCACCCACTTCTTACCCTAGCTGAATATAATCTGCAAATTTATTGCAATATCGTCAATGACTTTTGCTATATTGCAAAGTAAATACGTAATGCATTTCAAAATTTGGATCCTAATTACAATGTAAGTAGTATTGTGTCAGGTTTAAAGAATTACTGGATCAGCAACGATTATAGGGAAATTGTCCTGGAGAATATAGTCGGTATTGACAACGTCAATTTTAGTTTAGTTTGCTTGTAATTCGGTTAATGTGGCATTTGAGACTGTAAAATTTAACATCGTATTAGTGTGGTACCATCACCGACTACGCTCTCTTAGCGCCTTCCCATACGGTTCAAATGTGCGAACACGACCTAGTTCTCTCAGTGGCCGCTGTGGCGCTACTTACAGGCAATACAACCTACGATGCAGTTAGCTGTTTTCTTGGCTGCAAAGAGAGCTGTAAAGCTGGAAAATGTTATGGACATGAACAGAACAACGAATTTTTGTTTTGCTAACTATCCCACAAAAATGGAATTGTTTCTTAACCCCAATTTATTAAAATAAAATGAAAATCAACGTATTCACAAGGAACACTACAAATAATTAACTGTAAAAACAATCCTTTACTAACGTATCAATTTACTTGATAGTGGCTTTCAAGGGTTTATTTGGTGGGGAGGAAAGGGGGAGAATTTTCCCGTCACTTCGTGTGCTTTTCCTGGTGCCTCACTTACATGTTTTCCTATAGGGCGGGAAAACACTTCACAAAATATTTATAAAACGATTGTTTCGTACGGGCATATTACATCTCACAATGTTTGACTAGCAAGTTCCTTTTTTAAAAGCGGAAACTGTATTCAACATTATTCAGGTACCACTGATTTTCTCGTGTCACATGACCTCATCAGTACTATCCAATGAGCTCTATATTTAGCCATACTGGAGTGTTCAATCAATGTCAGTCAAAGCGAATACTTAAAACTCTATCGTCCACTTCCAGTCTAATCCAATATGGAGCAAATTTTCCTAACTCAGCTTTTTATGCTTGTTATCGCTGTGTGAGCCGTTTTTAATTTATATATTTATTTTTAAATTATAAGCAGCGACAGTGCCTGGGTAAAAGTGCTTGGGGAGGCTACAATATTACATCTGAAAAAGTCGGGAGCCCGACTGAATTTTTTGACAGGTATAAAATAAAATTGTGAAGCTAGAAGGAAGCTAAGGTTGATTTAGGGGGTTTCAGTTCTCTATTTCCTGTCTGGCGCTGCCCCGGAGTATGAGATACTGAAATACGCATGTAAATAGCACATCCTGTAAATATTACCCTATAATTTCTTCCTCCCCCTTTCGGTGGCAAATAAAACCTTACTTCCATTGATTGAACTGACATGACATCCTAAAGATGTTTGGAAATATTCTTAAGTTATAAGATTTCCATTGTTTTAATGCAACGAAAACCTTTTAACATTTCCAAAATATAAGAAAACATTACATTATAAAATTATTTTTGAGAGTTATATTAGATAAAAGAAGCTTTTAAAATGTGTGGGAAATACTAGTATTATGGACTCTTTTATGGTTTTAAACTATTCTTGAAATGTTTTAACAGTATATTTGGGAAATTGAATGTGATGCAGAAAATATCATGTTTCCTTATTTGGCACAGGAAATATTTTTAAAACATTTGGAAAATATTTCTCTGCTGTGCGGAGAATAATGACTTCGCAATACTCAGTTACAGTGTATGGCATTCCAAAGTAGGATACTGCAAATATGAGGAAATTGTTAAGAGAAGCAATACAACAGAAAAATTCCCCATACGTATTAGCCAGAAAGTGATACGCTTTCTTTACAAAATGCATTATCTATGCTAGTTCTTTGGAGGTATAGCACACAGGTAACATTTGACGCCGTTCGTTTTTATATCAAGCTCATAAGAGTTGAGTCGTATTTATTTTGGATGAGTATGGAATGAAACATTATTTTTACCTTGAACTCTTTCGAACTTCAAATTTCCAGAAAAGCAGTAGATGGTAATTTCATTCTGTATAGTTCTATATGTGAGAAAGAAATACATAATAAGTATATTGCGAAGATATAGGCATCGTGATTGCCGTAAAGTACTGAGGCTATAAGCTGTTTATGCCAAATGAGCATTTTTGGTTGAATATTGTGTGGTGTACTAAAAAATGTTAAGTTGAATTATATTTCATTTGTTTCAGCAGCGTGCCAATTTCATACAATTTTAATCTGCAAATTAGTGAATTGTGTTCTCCAAGGGATTTTTTTAAAAATTTTTTTACCATAAACCTTCGTTTCTTAAGTATTGTTCTGTAAGAATTCAACATTTTCGGAAAAGTAATCACCATAATTTCATTATAAAACGAAAGGGACTTTTGTGAAACTGTTGCCTACACATATCGCACGTGAACGACTCATATGAAAACTTTTTTACTTAAGCACAGTACAGTAAACTTGTTAAAGTTACATTCAGTTACATGCTGATAGTTATTTTCTTTCAAACTGTCCATTGCCTGTAAGTAGCGCCACAGCGGGGGAAAATATCAACTAAACTTGTTCGCTGTAATACATGCTACGAGCACGAAGTGGGAAGGCGCTAAGAGATCGTAGTCAGCGATGGTGGTACTAAGCGTTTGGCTGCCTTAGAGCTTGTTTTCACTTTTATTGTTATTAAGAAAGGTAGATGGCGCACTAAACTAAAAAAAAAGTAAAAGTATGATTACAAAAAAAAAAAAAAAATCTTAGAGTACCATATTTTGTACTTACCTCTAGAGATAAATAATATTTTGTATCTTAATTTTAATATGTTACGCAGTCATTACTATGGTATTAGTGTCTTGCAATCCTCAAACATCTCAAATCCTTCTGTGTGACCCTTACGTTAAATAATTTTGGCCACCCCGGTTACATCGAATATAAAACACCTTTAAATCTATACTCGGTTGCAACTATTTGAACAGATGAAACAATATTCATCTCTTAGGAAATTAATAACAACCAATCAAGAAGAAACTATGCTCTTTCACTCTAATCCAGGACAGGTTTAAGCCATAGATAGCGCTGTTAAAATCTATTAAATTCACTTTATCTTATCTTTCACTCAAAAATACCTAAGTGTATAACAAAAATATTAAATGGTAACATTACCTGTTACAATAGACTTTCTTAAAAATGAACTAAATTGTTTCTGAAAGAAATTAAAATAACTTCTTATCTTTGAGTACTTTTCTTCTCATTTCTTCACAGAAATAATAATAAGTAAATATTGTTAATTTCCTATTTTTGAGACTTCATACTTTCTAAAAAATGAGAACAAAATAGTCCTTTGTTTCCAGAAATATGAATTGTAATACCTAAAGCAATGCTAAAGCTTTAGAATATTATTTCGTTCTTTACTTAATTAGAAATAATGGGGAAGTGTGTAATACGTATGTAGAAAGAAGACTACTTCTGTTTTACTCATTGAGATGGCGCAACAAGTCTCCTTCATTTAGAGAAGGAATACTAACGCAATGGAAAGGAAGAGGTGGATGTGCGTTGAAAAAATTTCAAATCTTTAAACATAACTAACTAACTAACTAACTAATTCACTCTATGGCTTATGGAACTCGCAAGTTCATCGCCTCAGTAACAAACGTTCGCTATTGGATTCTATCCTGGGCAGTATCAAGCCAGTTTTCATCACGAACACCTACTTCTCGAAGATCTCTTCTAATATTGTCCTCCCAACGATGTCTCGGTCTTCCCAATGGTCTGTTTCCATCGGGCCTTCCAACCAGGATAGAATATAATCTTCGTTTCTCTCCCATCCGAGCTACATGCCCTGCCCACCTTAGTTGTCTCGATTTCATTATTTTTACAACATCTGGTGAATCGTACAGTCCGTGGAGTTCTTCATTATTGCAGTCTCCCCCATATATCTTTCTCAAAACCTTATTTTCAAATACACGTAATTTATATTCATCTGCTAGGGTCGTACTCCAACTTTCGCAACCGTAAAGTATTACTGGCAGAATAACCGTTCTGTATATTTTTAATTTCAATTTCCTTGATATTAATCGCGATGTTAGAAGTTTTTGGACTGAGTAGAAACATGCGTTCCCCGATACTAAGCGACTTTTTATTTCTTCCGTGACCTCATTTTTGCTTGTTACGTATGCTCCCAAGTATTTAAATTTGTTTACTTTCTCTATGACCTCATCCCTAATTCTTATGTTTTTAATTCCTTCATTCCCTGTGCTTCGGCTTGATATCATGTATTTTGTTTTATCTATGTTTACCTTTAGACCTATCTCATCGCACGCTTCTACTAAGACATCGGTGTTGCTTTGTAGTGCATCTGTATCGTCCCCTATTAAATCTACATCATCCGCGTATACAAACAGTTGATTCAAACCATTCAATGATAGTCCCTTTTTGTCCCCTTTAATTTTTAAAATCGCATATTCTAACGCGAAGTTAAACAGTAGTGGTGACAAGGCATCGCCTTGTTTCAATCCGTTGCGAATCTTGAAACTATCTGACATATTATTACCTATCCGTACTCTGCTTATGGGGTCGCTGAGACACATCTTCACTAGTTGGACCAATTTTTTCGGAATTCCAAATCGTATCAGGATACTGTATAACTTTTCCCTTATCGCCTTTTTTGTAAATCGGAACAATTATTGATGTTTTCCATTCCTTTGGGAGCTCCTCCTTTCTCCATATAGCACTTATCAATTTATGTAGTTCCTTGATTAGTGCCGTTCCTCCTGTTTTAATTAATTCGGCTGGAATATTGCCTATTCCTGGTGATTTGAAATTTTTCAATTTCTTAACCGACATTTCGATCTCGATCTCGCTAGGTTCGGGAATCCACTGTTCTGCGCTATTGATTTCAAATTCCTCTGTTTGTTCCCCGCTGTGTACATTAAGAAGTTTGTCGAAATAACTTTTCCACACATCGACAATTTTAGTCGGATCCGCCTGAAGATCTCCACGTTCATTTCTAATCATTCCTAACCTCGGCTGGTAACCTTTTCTTAAC
>JAGDQP010011389.1:0-25308 GCA_022664845.1 Lepisma saccharinum
TTTTTATACAGTGTTAGTGGTCAGTCAGTCATATTCCCCCTTCCAAAACAAATTTTCCCACCAATAACTTTGAAAGCTACCAACATTGATTTCCTGGTTTCCATTTTCGTAATGTTGACAAAAATGGAATAAAATGACTCCCCACTCATATTTACCAGGTAAAGGTTCCCACTTTTCACCCTAGCTGATAGTCTAAAGCCAATGCAATCATGTATCTATGAAGGTTACAAAATGAACATGCAGGTGAATAGATGAATGTACATGCGTGAAAGGAAACACATTGGTAATCACAGTGGAATCAAATTGGAAATAAGAAAGTAATCACAATGGAAACTACATTTAAATACTTGTCTCTGGAAAAGTAAAGTAAAAAATGTTTCTAGAGTCAAAAGAATATTAAAGTTAACTGCTATTGGTAGCAAAACATGAAGATCATATGCATCATTATTTATATTTCAAGAAATTCACAGATTTTGAAGTAATAGGAGTATTAATATTAGCTTTTGTTTTTTAGAGATTCGTATATAAACTTGTCATGGGCCTATATTTTATTTTTTAGAAAAAAGAATAGAAGCGTTCCTTAGCATTGTCTCTTATAAAATCAGCGTTTGAGATCGAGGCACGCCTGCTACAATAAAGATTGTGTTAGTGTGTTAATATTATTTTATGAAGTGTTGCTTTAACGGGAAACAGTATTATAAGATGCTAATGTCACGTGTGTGACAATCAGTACCTATAACAATCGCAAGATTTGCCTAGTGTGATTAAGGAAACAAGTGAAAACCTCCACACAAGACTACCAACCCTGTATTCGATCCCTGGATCTCCTTCTAATGGGAGGCAATAACGTATCATTGAGCGCTTTAATTATTTTCATTTTCAGTGTCTTCTAGCATTTCAGACGTATGTCTGCCGTCCCAGTCATTGCTTTTCTCGTCCAAGGAAATCAAAAGAAGAGCCCAGACTCCTATTTATGTTATCATACCAATATTCCACTTGGAACTGTCAAAAAGCTGTTACCGGCACTTAAAAATGCGCTGTTACATATATAAAGATATGTTCCCTAGTCTACGACGAAAACTTCCAGCACCTGACCGGATGTCAAATCTAATACTTGACATGAATTTCTGGGAACATTCTAGTGTTATTTGATATGTTACGCAATCCACTTGCTATTTAACGGAACTGCCCTCCATCCAATCGGACATATTTCAGGATGGCGGTCATATTGATCATGTATTCCAAACTGAGCACTTGTGTACTGGCATGATTCGTTTTCGTGTCGATTTGTTAAATTAATGGTTGTATTGCAAGTTATCACTCGCCTTGTAACTAAACCCTTCTCCGCTGACATCAAAAGTAATCCAAGATTGAACGCCTCCCCTTTGTTTCATTACGTAATACTTGAATGACCCCTTATTTTTTGTTACTTAAGTTTCTGGTATGCTGACATTTATAACTGAAAATGAATGTCACTTTGAGAATACCTAAATTATGTAATAAATACATGTTTATATTTCTACCTGCTTATTTACATTATTATTTTACATATTTTAAAATATTTTCCTTACAGTTAATTCAGGTGTGTAGTCAAATCATGTTTCAGTTCAATATTTATTACCACAGTAGCCGAGGAAGCACGATCAGATGAAGTTAAATATTTCAGAATATGTCTGTAGTGTACGAAAACAATGCAGTTGCAGGGGTGTTTCAAAACGCCAAAACTGGTGGTATTGTAGTTGCCACCCCAAAAGGAGTAGTGTAACATCTCTGCAGGTCGTTTGCAATGAGAATCATTAGTGCTGTTTCTCAACACCAATTCCAGTGTTATATAACACCACAGAACACCTTTATCGGTGCTAAATAGAACGGCTAAGGACTGTTAAAGTACACCTTCAATGGTGTTGAATAACACTTCTAGCAGTGCAACTTAACACCGGTAGAAGTGTTTCTCAACACGCAAAACGGTGTTCCGAATATCCCCTGTGATTTATAGAGAGGTAAAATATTTCGTAAATATTTCTTATTCGCGTGAAAAGGAATCTTTTCACGAGTTTGCTTAAACTGTCTTAGCAAATCTTTGATTTAAATTAGTTATTTAAGAATTATAATTGGATAACCAAAAAAGATCTTGATTCATGGTTATAAAACTTTGATTAAATATTACTTTCTATTTTACAGGTACTTAGTTACCTTTATATTATTACGGTAAATGAATACATTATCTACTGAGATTGTAATATACAATATGTATATCCTGCTTGCCTCGAGAATCGAAGGATCCAGATCCAAGTTACATCGTTTGGCCTCATTGATATGAAGTATATGACAGGATAACTTTGAGAACAAAGTTAGCTTTACAATTAAGGAGCGTCTTCACAAAATTCGATATCTGCAAAAACAGTAGTCTTCAGAAAAATTGTTTCTTAAAACACCTCATTTTACTATGATATTTTCTTCCTTATAAAAATTACATTTTGAAATCTTCGAATGAAATAGGTGAAGAAAAAACTGATTCCCTTGACCCAGAAATATTAAAATATGATCAAAGCTGAAAATTGAAAATAGCTGCTACCGAGTTTTGTGAAAACGCACCTCAATTGCTTCTTCAAAGGACAACGTAAACATAAATTGTTTGACTGCTCTAATTGTGTCTATAATACCGTAAATAGCCATTAAAGTATTTGAATAAAGTTTTCAATTCATATCATCCTTCTCAAATAACTTATATAGAAGGAAAACTCTAAATGGAGGGTGACTGAACGCAAATAGGCTTTCTTGTGTATCGTTGCCCCTGACAGAAACGTAGAAAGCTTTTGTCTGCAGTTGAAACAAAACAATCTAGGAATATTCCTACTTTGTCTCAGTTCTATTCTTCTGTCAGGGACGAGGACAATCACAAAAGTTCATTTGCGTTCAGAGTAACCTTAAGAATGTTCAGAATCTCCCACCCCTACTCGACTTGCAAATATCTTATTTTTCTATTCGAAGGAAATGGCCTTGATAAACACAATTCATATTATGTAAGTACCAATCATATATGATAATTTCCTTATAACGAAGAACGGCGTTTTTGTTGTGCTGAATATTTCATTTACGGAAAATATTACTGCGATTGACAATAATCTGAATTTGTGAATGGTCAGCTGATAGGGAAATTACTTGAAAGAAACACAAAGTGTTATCCATCCGCTTATTAAACATCCGCTTATTAAAGTTTCCCTTAACTCATTTAAATTCAGGTCTATACTAATATGTTAAGAAGTTCTACGAAATAAATTTGCTAACGTGGGGTTGCATGACTTAGTTTTGAAAGGTACGTGCAGTGCATTTAGAAATATAGAAAACAATACTGGTAGGTTCCCCTTTTTGCGATACCATTAATATTTACTGATACAATTTTGGTTATAATATGAAGAATAAAAAGTAATATGTATTTAAATGAAGAAAAAAATAGTATTTTAAAATGTTATAATCATGTTTTCTCTATAATGTATGTACTTGTTAAATGTATTTCTTCAAGAGCATAATTTGCGAATAATTAGCAAACTCTATTAATGCTACTCATTACAGTATCACAGTATTAAAAACTTGTAATGGTATTGTACAATGTACATGAATATAAATAACATGAAAACTTTAACGAATAAATGTTAATAATAAATACTTACTAATAATAAACAAAGAACAACAGAAACAAAGACGGGTAATCCACAGTTCATAGTTTCTTTTGCTTTCTTGTATATGCCGTAAACATTAACTGCTTCTAACTGTATTGTAACGGATTTTAAATCCCTGTAAAAGATATCTTGAAGTCTATACACACTTATTAAATAGATTAATCAAAAATCATTGTTCTTCGTTACGCTATTTAACTGGAAATTTTCGCTTTACCATATTAAAACAACGTATTTATGATTTTAAATAAACAAACTTATATAACAAAGTGTTTATATCAAGTTGAGATACCTGGAGGTTTATTTTGAAGCATGTACCAACATGAAGGTAAACAGAAACTGCATCTCAAGACATTACCACTCTGAAACATGAAAATATTTGTTCTGGTTGATGATGTCTGTTTAATTTTAATTTCTCGGGGAAAGAGTGACAGAGATTTTAATATTTTTCAGTGTGGTATATGTCTTTGTTGAAGTTGGGAAAATTAGAGTTTGTTATCTCTTGTGAATCTCCCTTTCTGTCAATAAGCAATTGATTGCTTAATATTTCTATGATTAAATTTTTACGCACGTAAGAAGAACTAGTAAGGTTGCACGTGTACATAATTACGTGGTTACAATTGATCTTTAATAACACTGGAAATTGCCAGTTTAGATAATCCACCATTAAACGTTAGGAAGAATCCCTTGATTTGGTATAAAATTTCCATGGAGATGTTTAATTCATCTTCAAAAATGTTGATACATTTAACTAATATCGCTGAGATATTTATAAAAAAAAATATCTATCTATTCTCTTCACTCATAAACATTTTTCGTCCTTTTTTCTGTTTTAATAATAGACTCGTGCTTTTCTAGACGGTATGAGGCACTGATCCGTATACGATAGAAAATAAGATTTTGAGGAGATGGGAGCCCTAAGACAGTTACACATTTTTTCTATTTCTAAATCTTTCATTAATACAATTTGTGTAATTACTATATTTTTAAACATGGTCTGTGTAAATATTACTAAATGCTTTGTAATAGTGTTATAGTTTCAAAAGAAACAAAACCATCTGGTGGTGGTGGTGGGGAGCTGTAGTAATAAGAGATTCGGTTGATTCTTAAATATAGAAGTTATAATTATGTCCATTTGATACTCATATTGAATGTACGCTTCGTCTTTAGAGGCTATGTAAGTTTTAGTTAATTTCAATAATGCTAAATGATTGAAAATTCAAAGTGAAAAAAGGTGACTGACTTTCTGAATTAGCGTAGGAAGTTTGGGAGTATTGGGACCAGTGATTTTTTTATTCTGCATGGAACAGCTAACAATATGATGTCGTTTGAAAGAAAACATTCAAATTTAAATAGGAAACTTGTTCCTCTTTTAAGTTGTTCATCATTAAACGATAGTCTTATCAATTCATTTTTCTGATGCTAAAATTGGCATATTTTCAATAGCACATTTTCTCCTATGCATTGACTTCTTGTTGGGAGAAAAAGTATTATGTTCTGTACCATCTCCTATAATTGCTTCATATTTTACTTTACTATTTCGAGTTTCAATTGTATTACTTATTACTTTTTGCAAATGGAATTTCGTATGTTATATTTTTATGCAAATGGAGTTGTGTCTTGAAAAGTATTGCAATTAGGAAAGTAAAACTTTCTGGGGCTTTAGATATATTATATATCATCTACTAATACTCCAACAGATCCTTCCTTGAAATAAATCAGTTGAAGTCTTTTGTTTCCCCAAAGGGTGGGGGTAATAAAAGACAGGATTTTTTTTGCAAATTTTATTTATTTTTTAAGAAGATACTATTAAATTAACACCATTAATAAAAATCTGCAAATATGGTTCTTCAAACGTGTTTTTATGAGTACTTGATCTGATAGAAAACTTCCACAGGATTTCAGAAAATAAATCTTAGGTCACGTATTACCTAAGCCTCTCTTATTGGTATTACCAGGTGTATAAATATAAAACAGGAATTTGTGCATAGACGGTGTTAGCTGTCACTGTGGTTACCGTAAACCTGCGTCCTTGGCGCCAGTTGCATGTTTTGACTGCTGATAACGATTTGCAACTCACAACCAGACCAGTTTCATGTCATAGTGTAGTGTTAAATAGCGTTGAACATGGCGCAATTTGTACCTAAACTACGATGTGCAGACAGCATTGGTTGTTTGTTACCATTTGAAGAAAACTGCTGCAGAATCGCATCGCATGCTAGTCGAAGCTTACGGTGACCATGCTCTTGGTAAGTCACAGTGCTATGCGTGGTTTACAAAATTTAAAAGTGGCGATTTTGACGTGAGGAACGAAGAACGTGGAAGACCACTGAAAAAGTTTGCAGACAGCGAATTGCAAGCTTTGTTGGATGAGGATGACGCTCAAACGAAACAACAACTCGCGGATAAATTAAATGTGACACGAGAAGCAGTTTCCATACGTTTAAAAGCCATGGGCAAGATTGAGAAAGTAGGAAAGTGGGTTCCACATGCATTAACTGAACGACAGCAGGAAAACCGAAAAACCACTTGCAAAATTCTGCTCACCAGGTACAAAAGGAAATCATTTCTCCATCGAATTGTGACTGGTGACGAAAAGTTGATCTATTTCGAGAATCCTAAGCGTAAAAGATCATGGGTAACTCCAGGAAAACCGGCGACATCGACTGCAAGACCAAATCGCTATGGACGGAAGACAATGCTTTTTGTTTGGTGGGATCAGAAGGGAATGATCTATTATGAGCTGATGAAACCTGGCGAAACCGTTAATACCCAACGTTACCGACAACAAATGATCGATTTGCCTTTAGATTTATGTCAAAAACGACCAGAATATGACCAAAGTCAATATAAAGTGATTGTGCTTCACGATAATGCACCCTCCCACACAGCAAAACCGGTCAAGGACACGATTGCGACGTTTGGCTGGGAAATCCTTCCGCATCCGGCTTACTCACCAGACTTGGCTCCTTCCGATTGGCACTTATTTGCATCCAGGGGACACGAACTTGCTGACCAGTGCTTCACATCTTACGAAAATGTACGAAAAGTGGTTTGATGTCTGGTTTGCAACACAAGAGTCACAGTTTTCTTGGTCTAGCATCCACACATTGCCGGAACGATGGCAGAAATGTATCTCTAGCGATGGCCAATACTTCGAATAAAATAGTTCTTAACATTGTCATCCAATCACTGTGTCTTTTCTGTACATAAATTCCGGTTTCATACTTACGCACCTGGTATTAGATTTAAGTCTATTTTGAAAGAGTACCGTAAACTGGATTGAATTTAGCCCCAAATTGCACTCAAATGTATATACTTTATGTAATGTTCGATATTTGTCAATAACTTCAATTTTATTTAAGGCATTCAAGGCTCACAAGGGAGGGATATGTTGCCACTGAAATCAAAATCAAACGTAATGCATCTGATAGAGCATGGTTAGATATGAAGAATACCAAAACTTAAGGTACAATGGGCAGAGATAGGGGGCGAAACCTCGAAATTCACAGAAGTTCGTATCCTTTATCCTCAGAAGAATAAAGGATATACCCAGAGTGATTCATAGCAAAAGACTTTACTTTCGGGAGGTGATTCCTGATATCGAAAGAAGTAAGTTTAATCCCGCTTTGTTTTTGAGATACAACGTTTCCAACCTGGAGCTAAAATTCGACGCCTAGCAATGGAACTAAAATGAATAATTCTTAGTAAGTCAGAAACGACGCTTTCAATGAAGATTTCGGTTTCTAGCAAGATGGTGGATATCAGGAGTGAAAACATGATGTCGCCGGTTTGTCGGTGTTGCCAACCAGGTATAACGTTTCTTTTTTTTTTCATATAGCACTACATCATGTTATTCTTTATTTTGCGTCTTACAGTGGCGAAATCCCGGGGTAGACAGGGTAGACAGCGTCTATCCAGATCTGTAATACTGATAATGAGCTTTGATTTGATTTGCTCTTTTATCACGAAACGATCAGCCATTTGTTCTTTTATATAACATTCTATGATATAAAAATGTAAGAAATAATTTTAAATGTTAAAAAAACTATAACATTTAAAAGTATTGTAAGTTTTGTTTTGCTAGCTCCAAAATGGCTGCATTTTTGTTCACAGATACGGCACTCTAGGAAAAGCAGACGACAGACAGAAGCTGAAAAGTTCGTCGAGCTGATAAACATTCGTAAATCTGTTTCCTACGCTTGGTATCGCTCACGTTTGTATACATGTGGCTCCACTCATTCTTATCGCCACACATATTTTGTCTTTCCTCACACTACGCATGCCTGTTTTGTTCGCAGGTAGTGCAGAGAGAAGAAGAAAAAAACGTCGTTCGAAAGGATTTTGCTCAGTGGAGGAGCTGAATGGAAATTACATTCATTGCTGTGGATGTTAGACACGATTTATAATGATAACGAGAAAGGAAATTTTCTACCAAAAACAAGCAGAGAATTGAAGAATTCATTTCCAAAATATCCCAACGTGTTTATTAAAGGTGGAAAGGGAATTCTTATTGAGTCACTCTTGTATCTTGTGTATTCAGTTCTTACGCTCCGTAAATAATTCTAGGATATAGTCTTTCAGTCTTTTAGAATATTAATTTACTAAATTAAATTAAAGCTTTTAACCATGTGCTGGCTGAATGCTTAGCGCGCTGGCTTTCTCCCAGACCTTGAAAACTCACCAGCTCGTTCAGAACGTTAATATCGATTCAATCAGTCAATTAAAACTTCATTGTTGATATAGGACTTTCGCTCATCTTTTCCTGATACCGTAACTCGCCAGCGCTTTCCACTGGTAACATAAGTTAACCTTAGTTAACAACTCACGTCAAGACACGTTAATTCTGGTTGTAAGAGAAAATGAATGTTTTGCGCAATTTGGTGAAAATGAATGCTTTTCGTTTTAATCGGAAAGTAAAAACAATTGACTGACTTTTACAACACGAACCTTGAAAGTTTCATTGAAACTGTTGTACCAAACCTTTTTTCAATTTGCGGCCGTTACGAAATGAGCATTAACATCTGTAGTATTTAAGATAAAATTACTAAGTTTCATCTAAACAATTAGCTCAGAAGAGTTTATGAATAGACTTTAAAATTATTGAAGTGAAAGTGGGAGTCCAGAATGTGTTCAAACTTTTCATTTCTGGCCGCGCCTCAGCACATTCAGGCTAGAGACCGTAACGTCTCTCATCTTGTTATATCCGTCAAGAAGGAATGAGAACATAGAAGCCAAAGCTTCTATCAAAGGTCTTATCCAGGCACTCGACTAGTGGAGTGAGCGGCCCTCGATCACAAGCTTCCTCCTCAGCGTTTTCTGAAGTCAGCCATGTAACTAAGTATTCGACCACATGTCCTGGGTGGTTGAAGCTTATCTACAAGAAGTTAGTTGAGGTAAGCGAGTGCATTCTTCTTTCAAATATATTTGCTGATTTTGTATTTTAATATTATGCTGTTTGTCAGAAAAAAATATATATTTGCTAAATAACTCAAAATACAGGATTTTTTAAATTTTCGATTTTCCCCTTTTGGCATTGTATATCTATTGTCTACCCTCTTGTTTATGCCATGCTTCTCCACTGATCTTCTAGTAATGATAAACAACATTAGTAGAACACACCCGTCATTGTCGCAAACTATGACAGAAAGATTTACGCTATCTTATAAATATTACTGATCAGTCCATCTAAAATCGTCCAGGTTGAGTAACCGACCTCTTTCAAAAAAATATTTTTTATATGTACATCCCATTCCTTATACCATAATAGTTCAAAACGTGTATTATTTTATTTCTACCCCACCGATTATTTAGTGGCGGGCTTTTTGTCTTGCTGCTCAAGCCAAAATTTGTGTTTACAGACGTTTACGAAAAATGTAATATCTCCGAAATGGTTTATAGTACGACATTCAAACAAACAAACAAAAAAAATTCTTCTTTTAAAGTCTGCTCGACCGGATATAAATATAAAATTAAAGTCGGAGACCAAATAACTAACTAACTAACTCTATGGCTTATGGAACTCGCAAGTTCATCGCAACAGTAACAAACGTTCGCCATTGGATTCTATCCTGGGAAACATCAAGCCAGTTTTCATCATAACCACCTACTTCTCGAAGATCTTTTCTAATATTGTTCTTCCCAATCCTTCCGTTCACCCAACCAGAATAGAATATAATCTTCGTTTTTCCCCTATCCGAGCTACATGGCATGCCCACATTAGTCGTCTCTATTTCATTATTTTTACAACATGTGGTGAATCGTACAGTCCCTGGAGTTCTTCATTATGCAGTCTTTTCCATTCTTCAGTCATCTCGTCCCGTTTCGGCCCGTATATCTTTCTCAAAACCTTATTTTCAAACATACGTAATTTATGTTCATCTGCTAGGGTCGTACTCCAACTTTCGCAACCGTAAATTATTACCGGCAGAATAACCGTTCTGTATATTTTCAATTTCAATTTCCTTGATATTAATTGCGATGTTAGAAGTTTTTGGACTGAATAGGAACATGCGTTCCCCGATACTAAGCGACTTTTTATTTGTTTCGTGATCTCATTTTTGCTTGTTACGTATGCTCCCAAGTATTTAAATTTGTTTACTTTCTCTATGATCTCATCCCTAATTTCTATGTTTTATTTCTTTAATTCCCTGTGTTTCGGCTTGTTATTATGTATATTGTTTTCTCTGTGTTTACCTGTAGACCTATGTCATCACACGCTTCTACTAAGACATCAGTGGTGTTTCGTAGTGCATATATATCGTCCCCTATTAAGTTCCTTTTTGTCACCTTTAATTATTAAAAATCGCATATTCTAACGCAAAGTTAAACAGTAGTGTTGACAAGTCAGCAACTTGTTTTAATCCGTTGCGAATCTTGAAACTATCTGACATATTATTACATCCGTACTCTGCTTATGGGGTCGGTGAGACACATCTTTACTATTTGAACCAATTTTTTCGGAATTCCAAATCGTATCAGGATACTGTATAACTTTTTGATTTTGATTGAATCATATGCTTTCTTAAAATCAATGAATAGCTGGTGAAACGTCCCATTGTATTCCCATTTCTTCTCAAAAATTTGTCTAAAAAATCTGGTTCAACGTGGATAAATTTCTTCTAAATCCATATTGGTCATCTCCAATTATTTCATCTACGTATACACTTAGGCGTGTTAACAGAATTTTATTTAATACCTTGTAACAGGTTAGAAGTAACGAGATTTCGCGGTAATTATTACAGTCAGATTTATCACCTTTTTTGTAAATCGAAATTATTATTGAGGTTTTTCCATTCCTTTGGGAGCTCCTCCTTTCTCCATATAGCACTTATCAATTTATGTAGTTCTTAGATTAGTGTCCTTCATTCTGCTTTAATTAATTCTGCTGGAATATTGTCTATTCCTGGTGATTTGAATTTTTTCAATTTCTTTACTGACATTTCGATCTCGATCTCGCTAGGTTCAGGAATCCACCCCAATGAAAAAAATGCGCCCCAACCCCGACAGTCCAATTTTTGCCGCCATCGGACCGGCGTCGGGGGTATGATAGTGGGGAAAAAGTCGCATTTAAAGGCGTTCCACCGGCGGCCCGACGCCAAATGGGCGAGTTAGGCAAAAAGTCCTGTTGTGAAAGTGGCCTAAAGAACGAAGCTAGGAGTGATCTAACTAGCTTAAACTGATCCTTGCAGTGTACCAATCACATCAGTACATTTTGTGAAAATGGTTGGCAAAAGGGAGGGAAATTTTTATTTGCCTCCCTTGTCCCGACTATAAGGTTGGGATTTGGTCGGGATTGAGGAAAATGCCGATCATGTCCTAACAAGGCGGGAATATGACGGCAAGAATAGTCGAAAAGAAGGCGGGCCACCAACTATATGAGACAGTCTGCGGAAAACAATTGCAATTAAAATCAGTGATAGTCACAATACATCTAAAATAGTCATTAATTTCTTCACTATATAGATTAAGAAATCAATTGCAAATGTCAGTTAGGATCGTCAGGCTTCACTCGGCACTTGTTTTGAACCCGACTCTACACCGACGGTTGAAATATGGGCGGCAGCATTTGTATGGGTCGAATTCTGGCCTAGGGCTGTAACTCTTTAATATTAAAATATGCTTATTACGTTTAAAAACATATTTATCTCTTAATTTAATTCGTCTTATTACATAAATCTGTAATGAAAAATATAAAATTATAAAAAAATACAAATCAAAACAAATACAATGAAATTAATTACATTTTTCATGTTCTCGTTTGCATGTTGGAAATATTGAATTTTAAACTATATTTCAACTAACACTTAATTTCGTTAATAGGGCGTTAATCTATGACATAGATTTCGCTTTATGTGTGTTTTCTAAGGGGACATATTACACTTATTGAGAGATACAAATTTAATAGTGCAGCTATGATCAAGGTGTTAAAGAAGAAAAACTGCACATAAGAAAGAAGAAAGGAAAGTATTCTTTATTTTAATTTGTACATGATGGTAAGCAACGCGTAGCAACTCCATTCTAGACTCTTGTTGCTACAGATAACATAAAAAAGCAGCAATTTACAACGTGGATAAATGGATGAGTGGATTGCCGATCCAGGTGGTCGTTCGGGCTAGTGCGGTAGTCTAGCAACTCCAGGATCGCGGGTTCGAATCCCGCCTCGGGCATGGATGTGATTTTAACTGTGTTGTCCGTAAGTAGGTTAAGAAAGATAAACGAAAAATAAATTGTCCCAATCGTATAAATAAACGCAATGTACTATGAAAGTTAAATAAACGAGATTTTTTTTAAAAAAAAAAAGTGGATAAGACGACGAGCTACCAACGAGAAGTGCAGAACGTTCCTGTGTTCGAACTCCACAGCAGCGACTGAGATTATTTACTGTTGAAAAATTAACACCGTAAATTATGATGAGAGCAACGGATAAAATGAAAATGTGTGTATACTGATAAAGAGTAATCATGTTTTGTTTTGATCAATTAAACACTTTTTATAGCCATATGCGGGTCGTCTTAGCTGTACCGACGGCGGCAAATGCGTGGTGCCCGACTGTAACTGTCGGGAAATGGTCGGGCTTTGGAGAGGAAATGATCGGGCCGACGCCGGCCAAAATGAGCGTTTTTCTGGAAGGTTTCTGCTGCCTTTGGGGTTATCGGCCAGACGATCGGGTACCGAGTGCGGCCCGACCCTGACCGGCGTCGGCCGAGCGGAGGGCCGACCCTGTTTTCTCCATTGGGACTGTTCTGCGGTATGGATTTGAAATTCCTCTGTTTGCTCCCCGTTGTGCACATTAAGAAATTTGTCGAAATAACTTTTCCTCACATCGACAATTTTAGTCGGATCTGCCTGAAGATCTCCACGTTCAGGAAGGGATGAAAACAACTGAAATTCGGAGTTAAACGATTAAATAATCCGAGCATAAAAGCAGATTACCAACTCGACCTCTCAAATAAGTTCAAAATCCTAGCCGAGTCGAGTAATAATAATGATGATATTAATGATGAAATCGATGTAAGTAAGATGTGGGAGGCAATTCGTGAAACAATTAAGAGCGCAGCAAAGGAACGTGTAGGTGAGAAGAAACAACAGAAAAACAAGCCTTGGTTTGACGAAGAATGCCTTAATCTTCATGGAATACGGAAACAGGCCAGTCAACGATGGCTAAGTAATAAAAGCGAAGCATATACCAACCACTAAAGTAACGCGAAACGAAACGCCACATCGGGTTCAGAAGCAAAAAGCGAGAATATCTGATACAGAAGGTTCAGGAGATAGAGGAAAACGGGAAGACAAATAACATACGAGGTCTATACAAAGGGGTGAGTGAACTCGTTAAGAAAAGGTTACCAGCAGACCAGATATAAATATAAAATTCCACACATTTTGTACTTGTGTATGGAGGAACTACGGCGCAAATTTGACTTTTGACATCTGAATTTTAACAAAGTTACACATTTGCAAATTGGGGATAAACAGTATCCGTGCGTGCTTTGTTGAGCATAGTACCAAAGCACAAACGAACATTATTATACCCCATTTTAGAAATTTGTAACTCCGTTCAGACTCAGACATCAAAGTTGAAGTTTTTACCATACGTTGTCTTATATAACTGCATAACATATGAAAAACACATTTTTTATATATTTTGTCCCACCAGAGATATTTGGGCCCCCAATATGCACAAATACATTTCTTATTTTGAAAAATTCATAAAAAAAATTAAGAAACCACATATTAGCCTTCATATTATGTATACATTCAATATATTTGATGCGTAATAGATCAAGGTTGACATTCAATTCATTCCGTGCGGAAAAGCAACCTTAAATCGGCACATTTGGAAAACAATTTTACCCGTTCAATTACATTTCAGGCTTTTTTTCACACAGAATACTAAAATTATCAACAAGGCTTTAAAGGAAGAAATGTCTTTTGCTTGAATGTCTCATGATAAATCAGTCGGGAAATATTACAATTTTCGTAAATGTCTGTAAACACAAATTTTGGCTTGCGCAGCAAGGCAAAAATGGACGCCATTAATTAATTGTTGGGGTGGGGTGGGGGTAAGAATACCTGTTTAGAACTATTATTATATAATGAATGTACATATTATTCTTTTAAAGAGGTCGGTCAACCAAGATGGACGACTTCAGATGTACTGACCCGCAGTTTGTATAAGATCGCGTAAATCTTTCTGTCATATTCATAGTTTGCAACACTACAATGTGTGCTTACTAGAAGATATCAAATATCCAATAACATGATGTAGAGCTATATGAAATAATAAATGTTGTATCTGTTTGACAACACTGACAAGTCGGTGACAACGTGTTTTCTCTCCTGATATCCACCTTGTTGCTAGAAACGAAGTTTTCATTCAATGCGTCGCTTTAACAATTGTATCAATAATACAAGTTAGAAGAATCAATTGTATTAATAACACCCGTTAAGTAAATTATTATGTCATTTACGTTCACATACACGTGTGCTATCTTCAAATATCTTTAAGATCGTTTGATAACGTATTATTTCTGTATTATAAATATTTGAAATACGTACCTGTCTGTACGTTCCTAATTACGTAAATCTTCATATAGTTGCAGTTGAGATAAAGTAGTAGCCTTGTTTTAAATGTGTTCTCCTATTAGAACATCGATCTAGAATATAAATTTAAGAGATATAAGGAACTGATACTTCGGAAAGCTACTACATCCCAAAGAATACATATCAAATATATCCCAAGTTTTACATCGTAAGTCACCAAATTTACAGCAAGTTTGGCATTGTAAGACTGCAAATTTGCTACAAACTTTGCACGGAAAACGTGCTACAAACCTTTTAGGTCAAACTTGCTACAAACCTTTAAAAAACGTTGGTAAACCAATATCGAGCCTGTGATGGAAAAATATTTCTATTGTCTGCAGTGGGTTTAGAAGTTAGAATATTCAAATTCGTTTGTTTTCGTCAATATAACCACTACTCCACGGTTCTAGCTCGTAAATAAAGTACATTTTACTAGTCCTCTTATGTTATAAAGACAGTTTTTGAAAGAACGAAAGGAATGCATGGTGGTTTTAATTCGAAACTAGGAGAGTTTATTGATCCTGTGTTAGAGCTATGTTGATTCGTTGATTTTCACAAGCGAGTCACCTCACGAGAAGCATAATGTGCTTTAGTGTTCGGGTCAATTCCATTTCTCAAACTGGGTGCCAAATTCCCAGATAGCATTCCAGTTTATACCCAGTTTGGACAAGCCTTGATTTTTCCTTACAGTGATATACTAACGGTGATTTTTCCTATTAGATTAGCTACTAACTGGAACGCCGCGGTTCAAAAATTCATTTTTTAACAACTTAGTTTTCTTCGTACTTACAAATATTTCCTCTCCTTCCTTGCTTTATATTTTTCAAGATTTTACATGATTTTCAAAATCGTATGAATTTCCCAAGAATAAGTTAAACAATAATTATTCTTTTCTTTCATTATATGCAATACAATGACCCCAAAACGCAACAAACATGTCATAGACCCGAGCAGCAACATGCCATCATTATGATTTTCCTGAAGAGGATCGCTTGTGAAAAATCAACAAAGCAGGCTACATAACTCTAAAACAGGATCAATAAGTTTTCCCAGTGTCGAATGTCAACCTATATCCGTGCAGTTACTTCAGAGAGTGTCTTTGTAACATAAAAGGTCTAGTAGCATAGAATACAGTCAGGAATGGCACGATAGGGCAGTGGTTAGAGTGACGCACAAAAAGCAAAACTTAAGTTTGATCCCCAGTCCAGAGAGTTGATTTTTTTGCGCCACATACTTAATGTTCAACAAGACAAGTTTGTGCAAAGTTTGACGTGAAAAGTTTTTACCAGCTTTGTCCCCTGTCAACTAGAACATTTGTTGCAGTATTGTAGCAACCTTGCAGACTTTCAATCCCAAGCTTTGTGCAAACTTGCAATGCTTAACATCGTACAAACTTGATAGCAATTTGGGTGCTTTCTAGGATTGTATTGGTGGCTAAATAAATGTTTATCAGCTTATCCCCTTATGTACTGTCGTATTTTTTCACCTGAGGGAAAGAACGTTAACTTACCTGGAACACTATCGTTAGTCAGGAAAATAGATTCGATCAGACTCCAGAACACTCTGTCATCTGTCAACCATTTGTTAAATCCACCACTGAAAGAAGTCACCGGGTTTGGGTGCAAAGAACTAGGTCGCTATTCATCGTACGTCATCATCCTCACTTTGCAGTGTTTTCCCGAGAAGATGGTTTTGTAGTCTGTGAGAAAGACAGTAGTCATTTGATTCAAGATCTGGTGAAAACGCCGGATGGGGGAGTTTCTCCTAGCCACATTCCTCGATCTTAGAACAGATCCTTCTTGCCGTGTGTTGGTGTGCGTTATCACCGTGGATGAGCAATCCCACGGATATCCCACCAAATACTCAACATCATTTCGTAGGGATGGAGATCCTGTTTAGACACAGTTCCTGCGGGGCCCCCTTTAGGTACCCGCTGCTGTTTGCATGTAATGCTATGGTAGAGGATTCATTTTTCTTCTTCTCTCACCATTTTGTCCAGAAATGGCTCACGTCTGTGACGGGTGAGCAGGAAAACAGATGTCAACTCGCTGCTTCTTTTGTTGAGGCGTTAACGCATGGGGTATCGATTTTCCGAGTTTCAACACGTACCCAAGGTCCTGTAGATGACGATGAACGGTCAGATGGGTGGCATGGAGTTCGCTATACAGTTCTTTAACATTTTGCATTGGATTTGCATCCATTTCTGCTTGCAGGACATCGTTGTCCAGCTGCACAGATCTCCCTTCTCGTGGTCGATGAGGATTGTATCCCTAGACCAAAGCCTATGGAACCATCTATGTCACTTTCGCACATCCACAGCATCCTGTCCATATACGGCATTGATGTTTCGTGCCGCTTCGTTGGCTGGATGTCCCTGGTGAAATTCATACAGCATGACATACCGTATGTTGTCCTCCAACACTGCCATAATCAAAAACAAGTCACCCTTGCGACACGAGGAGTAGAACGTTCTCCTTCTACACACTGCTGCCCAATCAAGTGCCCTATATGACTCAGATATGGCGCGTGCCAGCTACTTCACTATTCGCTCGTCAGATGGCGTAATTGCAGTGGTCATCTCACATACGACATTACTTATTTTGTAACCCGGTACTTTGCATATGGATTAGCTGCTGAGTGGACGTATCTCGGTTGGTAGAGCATTAGCTTTGTATTCGGAAAGTACTGCGTTCGGCGACCATTTTGACTAAGGATTTTCTTCTTTCTGCTCTGTGACACCAGAACAATGACAGAATTGTACCCTGAAGCTAGTTCGTGGCAGAATTCGTTCCACAAATCATGTCCCCATCTGTATCCTGGCCTTAGATAAAAATGTCTAAAGACTATAAACATAAATGTATTTAATCTGAATTTATTGATGCGCTCTGTGTAACTAAGTGTTCAATGCATCAGTCACTAGCATGTCCTAATAGACTGATCCCACAACCAACACGATTCAATATTAACAAGAGAAACACGCCGGTTATCAATAATCGTTTACAATCGTGCTGTGATCTAAACCTAATTTAAACCGGTAGTTTAATCATAATCATCAAACAGGAGGGTAGGTTATTCAAACTCCGAAGGGAAAGCACTGAAAATAAACCCTTCGGAGTTTGAATAACCTACCCTCCTGTTTGATGATTATGATTAAACTACCGGTTTAAATTAGGTTAAACTACAATCATAAGTATTGCTTATGACTGTAGCAAGAAGGTATTGATACAACGTGACCACCAGGATACTATAACTAGTGCTCTTGTGCGTCAACGACACTCACAAGATTGGGATTTCTATCGCCTAAATGGTATACACAGAGAAATAATTTGGTTAGCGTTACCCAATTTAGTTTTCAAGAGATTACTTTTCAACATTATATGGAGAATCCCTATTGTAATTTTAAAATTTATGGGCTTAATTTTAGTACATTCCCTTAGAGATTAAAATTTTGTATATTAAAATACTCGAACTTTAAATCCCAACTGACAGTTTAATTGGTAAATAATTTTTGTTTATCGTTGCTATTATTTAAATTGTCAGTTGGAATATTAGAATATTTTAGTATAGTAAAGTTTCAAGCTTTATATGGATGTACTTGAAGTAATTTCGTGATTTGTGATTGAAATAAGGGTTCTCTACGTTATGTTGAATACCAAAGCGATTAGCAGACTACCGTTCATACACATGAATGCCTTGCAATACGTAAATAATATTTCAAATAACTTATTGATTTTCACATTACGTATACCGTAATAATCATGCAAAAGTAATCCTACACGCTTCATCTGCATATACAATTTCATCTAGAACTTCAGTATGCTGCTGAATTAAAGAACTATTGTTTATTCGTGCAGTGTATATTGTTATACCTAGTAAATTGAAGCAAGTATTTAAGAAAATTATACTTCCTTCTCAATGTGTTGTATTGTATTGCTAGAACGTTCTCTGAAGGAGCTCCGATATTAAACTGTTAGTTTTCCATTCTCATTTTCAGTCAAACAATGCAAGTATTGTCCAGGTTACTACACTAATGAAAAGAATATGAATATATTTAGTACTCATAAAGTAGAATTGAGTGTGTTTATTCACGGTAACTATGCTGAGTATGAAAGAAACATTACAAGTTTTATTGTTTATGTGATCTTAGAAAGAATCGCTATAGCTACAGTGTTTCTTTCCTAAATGAAATCGAAACCACATATTTCAAATTTCCGATTGCAAAACTTACTCTACTTTCCTAACGAAGCATCAAAGTAAAAAGCGTTTTGCATGAACTTATGAAATGTTTAACTCTTGGGAGTCATTATTATCAATATGTTTATTATTGTACCAAATAAGTGGAAACCTTCAATACATAGAACTAAAATTACATATTTCGAACATATTTAAATGTATTGTGGAGTACATAGGTACGAATTAGATATTGATATCACTCAATAATAGAGTTGCTTCTACATTACCATTGGAATCTAAATTTTATATGTAAACTGTACAAGTAACTTCAAGTTTCTCAAGAATTGAAATATTTTTTCTCCAGACTAATGCAAATGTTTATTATTTTACCGCCATGAAAAATATGTCTCATTTTAATACGGTATTTGTCTACTTATATTGTTTCCTTCGATCGATGAATCGATTCGTATTAAATAAATGAAGTATATTCTCTAAAAATTTCCCCAAAATTTTAGCTATAGTCTGAATAGCTAATCCTGCCACTCTTTTATTATCGATGAACTTTCTATAAACAAAGGGTCACCCTTGAGTCCCAAAGATCACCCTCTTCACGCAAATCTATCCTTTAATCGGAGTGATAAACGAATAACAGTAGGAGAGGGGGTTTATTTCTTCCCTCAATTGTATCGAAAGGCGTTGAAGATTAATATCATCTAATTCTTTCAATTTTGAACTTTACATGTCTTTAGGCATCTATGGTTCAGACTGAGATAGGGTCCGGAAAGGATACAGAAAGGTGTTGGTTATGGGCTAAGTTGAAGGTACCACCCCAGCAATTTCCTGTTGCGACTGAGGAGTAGCCCTCGAAAACTTCATTCAGGATGGTCGGTATCTAGTACCGAGCCCAGGACCTCCCGAATGCAAAGCCAACGTGTGTTATAATAGATACGCAAAATAACCTACATTTATATTCTTAATTACGAGATAAATATTCTTATCTGTGATTTAGTCAACAGTTCATCACACATGAAATTTACACACTGATGCAACATAGTATGCGAAACAGATGACTTTTCACGAATTTGGCATAAGAACGTCTAGGTATGTTAGTTTGCAATTTAAACTACATTGAAACTTAGATAATTGGAATTGGAACAGAAAGATTCGATTTACCCCAAAATTTGGATAAACCAAAACTTGTAATTTAAAATACAACAAATATAATTTGAATACATAGCTAAAACAGTGCTGTGCAAATTTTATCGGGTAAATTAAACATATATTCTAATAACTCCAATTGCAGTACAGTATCTGAAACAGAATGTTGATGTAAACAATGGTCTCTGATAGACTTGGGAAGGAATTGGAGGAAATTATAGCTTTACCAATTCTGCATCTTTGCTTTTCTTATTCATAACATTCTACAGAGTTTCACTGTTTGTAAGCTCTTCACAAATTGTCAAATCTCTGCCAATATTTACAAGATCTGCCTTTGGTACATTATGGTATATATCTGTGCAGTACTCAGAAAACTCAGCTCTGCCTTTCCAATCGATATTTTCCTGGGTTTATACAAGGGCATGCTCCAAGCCCGATTTTCGGAAACTTTTAGTTATAGTTTCAGATTTGACTTGTTATCATGCACTGTAAGACTAACGACCAATCTGTACGATGTCGGTTTTATCTTGTTCTTGAGTATCAGTAAAAGCAAAATATGCCGATCCACAACATCGATGTTTGAAGTCTATAGGACTTCACAACGCAAGTCTATCACTTGCTGAATGTTGTAATGCTGAACTAATATCTTTTTTAAAGAAAGCAATTTTGATTAACTTTTAAGTATCTTAAATATTTGACATTTCAAATATTTCCCCAGTCATCCATGCTTTCCTCTTTAATTCATATTCAGTTGGATTTGTAGGCAATGTGTTTCTTATTTGTTCATGTTAACGTCGATTGAAATCGTTACACGTTCATTGCTGTTTTTGTCAACAGTTATGCGACATATGCTAGTTATACATTTCCCATTTTACCTCAGCTTGTACAAACACATCCAAGTGCGCATACTGTACTGGTCCTCATCCTACTAAAGACTGTAATAATCTTCAGCGACAACCTAAATGTAACAACCTAAATGTAACACCCAGCCAAACACGCAACCCTAATATATAATGCAAAAGTAGCCCAGAACCAAATCTTGAAAATCATAGACTTGTTGTACCCATACGAACACCCAGACCAGCACCCCAGACCTCAGAAAACACATCACTGTCACAACCTATTACCATATCCCAGTCCCTTACGTTCATTACTGTTGCGCTTCAAAACAAGTACCCCTATTAAAGCGATGAACTCCTCAATCATCAAGAATTCACAGCTCGAACAGTACTCACGCCAAACTCCTAGTAACATACTCTGGCTCATATATTATTGTACACACTCATCCATTTAAAACAGTAATATAACTTTCCTTGACCGATATACGATATCATTCATTACCGCAAACTCTTCGCCATAACCAGTCTTGTATGCATCAATATACTACCAGGGTCATCCATTAAGAACAGAATAGCCCCTTGGAAAGCAGAACATCAGTCTGTCCTTTATGTTTGTGGCGTGGCAGTGCACCATTTACTCATAACTATTTCACCCCGTCATTACTCATGCTACCGCAAACTCATTTATTATGATTAGAAGAAAAGTAATGCCACGTTTTGGTATGAAAGAAAACAATGAATCATAATAAAGTGTTGATACATCTCTTACACAATCTTACCTTCAGAGTAAATTTCCATTCACCCACATCCTCTTCCTGAAACAAAGAATTTACCCCTGTGCCGGATGCTAGTCACTGACTAGCAAAAAGTACTATACAACATACTGTACGTTATTCCATAAATTTAATTAATCGAAACATAAGATTGCTTCGCTCTTTTTATTCCGGGTACCGGTTTTTAAAAGAAAAGTTGTACTTATATTTTTAGGTTTAAGGAGCAATATAGCCAAATATAACTAGAACTACAAAATGTACAGTCTATTCCAAAAAGATTGATCACATTGATTAGGCTGTTTTGAGCTGAAAATTCTCGAAGTCCAACTTCGGGTATCTCCAGAAACAGTAAAGCAAAGATGCCAGGTTCGAGCCCTCAAAGGTAGGGGGAACCTTCACAATTGAGGAAAATTTGTGCAAATGTGTTATTCTTCTTTCAAGTTTAATAAGGGATGTTGAGATGTTATTAAGTGTAGAAAAAAGAAACATTCATTAAAATACGTAATGATACAGTATTTCGAAATTATCCATACATCTGAGCACGTGATAGTTTTGTCACACACTTTTCCATACGTAAAGAACATCTCCAATGAACGCAAAGACAGCAAACATATTTCGTGCAGGACTTTGGGAGGGCAGGACACTTTGGCTTCCCAATATCTAAAGGTGGGGTCCTCGCCCCCCAGTATAATCTAGTCAAGGAAGAATTAATAAAACGGAGCAAGAATTTCTGTCGTAGGGTAAAACTGTCGTAGGATTTCGGCACTTGCCAGTATTCGGCACTACATAGATTTTTTTTATAAATTAGAATTTTTATTAAATTAACAACATCAATGTTGTTTCCTCCTTTTTCCCATGTATTTCGTCGATTGCATTTGGAAGTGACGTCTGTTTAATTTGTTACTTACTGTGAAAAATTTGCGTTTAAGTGGAAAGCTTTTATGATGTTCAAGTTTCCTGCTCGATTCTAAGCAGGTAGGTTAAGGAATATGTTTTCATTGTTCTCTCGTTATTTATTGTTGTAATAAAATTGTTCCACATATTTCTTGTTTATCGGTTAATTAGACCGTAAAGGAAGTGCATTTATGTCATATTGTCAACAAATTGTGCAATCGTCGCGCAAGGCGCGTCAACAAATAATTAAATGAATGCGATCTATTTTACTATGTCTCAATAGATTTCACTTCAAGAAAGATTTAAGTGTTTATAAAATAAAGAAACCCCTAGAGTATAGTGACACAATGTGTGAAATCCATGCTTTTCTAACAATGTCTTCTTAAAGTGCCCATTACTGGTAGTTTTACCTTAAACTTCGTCGTGCCTTTAATTCAATATTAGGAACAGCCTTCTTATACGATAGAAAACGGTGTTTAATAGAGCACTGAAGCTTCAACACTCTGGCAGCACTGATAAGACAAGTGAAGATCAATGCGCAAAAAAAAAGTCATTTAATTTACATGTGACTGTTATAGGCTGTCTGTTATTGACATATTGTTTAAAATTGATAAATTTGTTATTAGGAAGAAAAGTGCGAACCCTTCAAGTGATCGTGAAATTGAACCTGAACCTAGTGTTAGTACTGTCGTGTGTGGAAAATGAAACTGGTACTCCAACAGGAACAGAAAAGAAAATTCTCAAAGGAGAAAAGGCGCTTAAACGTACTTATCAGCCGTCTTGGAACCAGCAGTTTCCATAGATAGAATACAGTATAGTAAGATATGTAATTTTATGCAAACTTTGCAAACAAATTTTCGAGGGACGTCATTTTCAGTTCTCTTCCAAAATGGAAATGACATTTATTCAAACGGGGTTTCTAATTGGAAGAAGGGGATAGAAAAGTTAAGAGCGCATGAAAGATCGGGTTGCCATCGGGAAGCTGTAATTAAATGTAAATCTCTAGAATCAAATATTAATGTACTTAGCCAGATTTCTAATGAAAAATTGAAGCAAATGAAAGAAAACCGCAACTGCTTACTAAAAATAATATCCTCTCTCCGTTACTTAGCTGTACAAGGGCTTGCAATACGAGGACATAGTGATGAAACAAGCAACTTTAACGATTTATTGCGCCTCCGGTGTCAAGACAGCCAGGAACTTTCAACATGGTTACGGCGAGACTATTAATTCCTTTGGTGAAATAGTGACATACTTGAAGAAAGAAAAACATCTTATTGATCTATTACCAGAACTAGTGCAATTTGTACGAATAGTGTTAACAATTCCCGTATCTACGTGTACTGCTGAACGATCATTTTCTTGTCTGCGGAGGCTGAAAACTTACGTTCGATCTACCATGAGGCAGGATCGTTTAAACGCCATTGCCTTTCTCAACTGCCATCAAGAGGAGACAATGAGACTTGACCTTGATGCCATATGTGACGATTTCATAAGCATAGACTCACTGAGGAGCAGTACGTTCGCCAGAAAAATGTGAAGGAAGTCTCTGTAAATGTATAATTTTAGTAATTTTTGGTAATTTTCATATGGGCTAATTTCCTCTTTTCTTGAAAATTCTAACTTGGCAATATTTTCCTGCAGTACACGTTGTGGTGCGCAAAGTTGCAGTGAAGTTCCCAAATTTTGAACTTTAATTTGTTTTAATGCCTTTAGGCAAATTTGACTTAGGTCGTGAATTTCGCAGCGGAGCGGATGCAGCGGACCTAAATCTGGGGGGAAGGGGGCATACATCAAGCAGTTGACAGAAAACGGCTGAATATGATGATGATATATTTATTCATTGTTTGGCCCCCCAATATTTTCTTCAAGTCGGCGCCTATGTACACTCATATTGCACTATGTCACTCATAGTACAATAAACAAGACAAAGGAGAGAAAAAACAACAGCATTTACTACGGATATGAATGTCATTTTCTGGAAAAGCGAAGATTCAGTCATGCTTCTGCAGAAGAAGTCCTCTCAGAAAGAGATTGGTAAGCATATTCATGTGAGCTCAGTGGTAGAGTGCTCGAGCTTCCAATCGAGAAATCCTGGGTGGGAATTCTGTTCGAGACAACGTTTTGAATGTAATATATTTCTCAATGCATGAATGAGTATATAAAAATTACATTAAAATAAATCAGTTTTATATGTATTCATACAATCATTTCAGGTTATAAGTAATTATTATTATTATTATTATTATTATTATTATTATTATTATTATTATTATTATTATTATTATTATTATATAACATCAGAGAGGTGGTGGGTGTTGACAGAACGTCGGTATACTATATGTGAACGATAAATACAAATAAATTAAATCTTGCAATAACAATAAATAAGTGATTGTAGTGTATTTGTCATACGGAAGTTACGTCTCCATATTCTCACTACAGCATGGGATTACGTTCTTGAAATAGTCAGAGGCTGTCAAACGAAAATACGGTTACAAGGGAAAAATATCCAAAATCAGACCATCGTTCCAGACAGCAAATGCAATATCCCCGAAATTCACGATCCCCACGAACGATGAGTCATTTTAAGAGACTAAACTGTAATTGTAGAAATTCTTTCCAAAGATTTTCAGTTCAATACTCTGAAATGTTATGGAATTGGTGATGCTTTGATCTCTCTCTCTCTCTCTCTCTCTCTCTCTCTCT
>JAGDQP010011389.1:39365-53105 GCA_022664845.1 Lepisma saccharinum
AGCACTGCCAGAAGCATGTTATACAGGAACAAGAGTTTATGGCAAAATCGACGATTTGGGGGCCCCGTAAGAAAAAAGATGTTAAAGATAGGAATATGAGCTTTTGCCGTTAAGGAGATATGGTAAATATGTGCAGATGTACAAAATTTCATATTCGTATCTCAAACTATGTTCTAGTTGTGGACCCTTGAAATTGCACATTTTAGGCTAACTGACTGATTGAGTGTGTGTTTGAGTCATCATGTTGTTTAGGGTGTTTGGAGTAAGCTAGAAACATGAAATTTGGTATGAAGGTAGAGGATGATAAGTAGATAAAGGAAAAATTCCGACATTTTGAAAAGGTCGCCATCTTGGATTCAAAATGGCCGCCAAACCTAAAATTTCAAAGAATACACAGCCTAAACGGCTAAAGATAGAACAGTGAAATTTGGTATGAAACTACATCATTGATAGCAAATTAAGAAAACTTTTTAAAAATTTGAAAAAGTCGCCAACTTGAATTCAAAATGGCCGCCAACCCTAAACTTTTAAAGAATACACAGCCTAAACGGCTGCCGCTAGAATAATGAAATTTAGTTTGACAGTACAACATTATTTGTAGATTATGAAAATATTACAAAATATCTCTAAAGACGCCATCTTGGATCCAAAATGGCGGGCGTCATAAATCCGTTTTCCAACTGCTTGAGCCAGAGATAGGAAATTTGGCATAATGATGTTTTATCAAGAGTAGTTTAGGAAAACATAACAACGTTTTAAAAAATTCACCATCTTTGATTCAAAATGGCAGCTGAAATACCATTTTTCACATCGTTCGAGATAGAGAAATGAAATTTGGTATGACAGTGTATCATCACGAGTATGTCACGAAAATATAAGAAAACGTTAAAAATGTGTCCATATTTTATCCAAAATGCCCGCCTAAACCCCACTTTATAATGACTGAAGCTAGAGAAACGAAATTTGGTATGAAGGTGTACCATTACGAGTAGGTTAGAATAAATTCGGCTCGTCTCCAATACTAGGTTACAGTTCCCAGCTGGAGCCTGATTGCAATAAAGGGGTGCGCCCCAGCGAGGTCATCTTGGAATTCTGGGGGCAGCGCCCCAATGAGGCGAAGCGAGTATATACATTACACAAGTGTAAAAAGCTGCGAAATACGAGCAAAAGCACCAGGGTTGCAAACTGTCCAGTCAACTTCTTCAACCTTAAAAAGTCTTGAAATGGAATATGGATGAGCCTAGTTCCTCGTGCCAACTTCCAATACTCCTGCATGTCCCACCAAGTTTTACTCGTCATAAACGTTAGCATTGCCAGGAGCATGTTATACAGGCAGAATGTGGACGTTTCCCCATTCGGACGCAGCGCTCTGGAGTATGAGGCGATATCTGCATCATGTGGCGCAGTGCACTGCAGATTCTGGTTGTGATAAAAAGACGCAGTTCCTCCAAACTCCTCAAGTTCGATGCGCGGTCTGCCGTGGGATTCTTGGCGCAGCGACGCGAGCGAATCGAGGGGAGTATCAACACGTACGGCAGTGCATGCAGCCGAGTTCCACGTGTCACAAAACGTCAGCATGTTATACAGGAAGAAGAGTTTATTGCGAAATCAGCGATTTTGAGGTTCTGTAAGAAAAAAGATGTTAAAAATTGAAATATGAAATTTCGAAGTATGACGGTATATCATCACTAGTAGATTACAAAATATCTGCAAAGACATCATTTTGAATCCAAAATGGCTGACTTCATAATCCATTTTCCAGACCGTTTGAACTAGAGATACGCATTTTGGCATAAAGGTGTATTAACAAGAGTAGTTTAGGAATAATTTACATTTTTGAAAAAGTTGTTAACTTGGATCAAAATGGCCGCACAAAAACTTTTTCCACACCATTCGAGCTATAGAAACGAAATCTGGTATGAAAGTGTACCATCACAAGTAGGTAACGGCAATGTAAGAAAACTTTTTAAAAATCGCTTTCTTTAATTCAACATAGCTGCCCAAATACCATTTTCCAAACCACTGAAGCTAGAGAAACGAAATTTGGTATGAAAGTGTACCATCACGAAAATGTTTCAATAAATGGATCAAACCACCGCTATGAGGGTGCAGCCCCCGAGGCGATATGGGAAAAGGTCTGCACAGCATGGGGCGCTGCTCCCAGAAAGTCTGATCACAATAAAGGGGGCGTAACCCTAAAAATTTGAAGTTGGGGCGCACACGGAATTCTGGGGCAGCACACCCAGCGAGGCGAACCTAGTATATATATACACGTATAAAAAGCTGTGAAATCCGAGCAAAACATCAGGTGATGTTCGAGCCTTAGGGTTGGTGGTGGTGGATTTTAGGGCCGCCAGAAGGAAGCAAATTTCCTGTATCATCACAAGTAGGTTACAATAAATATGGCAAAGCTTCCCTATGTTTCAATAAATATTTCATTCCCACGGGTGGTGGGTATGGGAAAAAATCTGCAACATGGAAGCACAGTGTTCTGGAGAGTGGTTACGATAAAGGGGCGTAAGTACCCAAAAACTCGAAGTTAAGGCCGCAGCCAGCTACGGGGGCGAGGACCTAAACGAGGCCGAGAGAGCGAGTATATATATTATGCACGTACAAAAAGCTGTGAAATCCGAACAAAAACACCAGAGGTGCAAAAAGTGGAGCCAAGTTCTTTAGCCCTAAAAAGGTGTGAAATGGGAGACGGATGAGCCAAGTTCCTTGGTGACAGCATGTAACAGGAACAAAGGAACTTGGCGCGAGGTGGAAAGGTTCATGATCCTCAAGCTATAAGGGTGGTGGGGATCCTAAAACCCACTACGTCCACCGCCACCAACCCTAAGGCTGTTGCCAGCTCGCGCCAAGTTCCTTTGTTCCTGTTACATGCTGTCACCAAGGAACTTGGCTCATCCGTCTCCCATTTCACACCTTTTTAGGGCTAAAGAACTTGGCTCCACTTTTTGCACCTCTGGTGTTTTTGTTCGGATTTCAAAATTCTGCAATGGTCACGCACGCAAGTGATTGTCCAAAGGAAGTAGGGGATTTTTGAATATTTCTAAAGATGAGGTATGAGCATGAATTAAACGACTTTTCGTGTGAGTAAAGATGACATAGTCATTCATAGCATATAATTGGGCAATAATATTCAATATCTTTGATAAATAAATAAAACGTTTGGTGAAATTATGCAATTCTTACTGTACTTGTTATGCAAAAATTCCTTTCTTTAAAAAAAAATCTTTCAGTACACGGAATCTACTTGAAATATTGACTTGGCGCAAACGAATTATTATTTTCTTGTGGAGTGCTTATTAAGGTGGGTCCATTTTTCTTTTAGATTTTGGAGTTCGATCTGTCATCAAAAGTTGTGCATTGTTACGAATTGGTCCTAGAACAATATTTACCCGGGCCCCTGGATCCCTAAAGGGCTTTTTATAAAACAAATAATATAAATATGATACCAGTTTCCACATTTTGGAGTTCGAGTAGTTATGAAAAGTTATGCATTGGTACGAAATTAAGCCATGTCAAATAAGGCCGGTTTTAGCCGTCAAACCTTTTGATCGTTTTCAAACTACAATTCAAGTTTCTGAAAAATAATCGGCCCATTTTGGACCCCACGAAAACACTTTTTAGAAAGTTGATTTAAGTACAGTGTAAAAGTTATAGAATTTTATGTTATGTTTGTTCGCCCGAAACATAGTCAGATCAAAATATATTTACCCTGGCCCTCGAGAAAATGTTAATTTTATAAAATGGACGATTTTAAAAAAGAATTGAGTTTGAGTAGAGTAAAAAGTTGTAGAATAGTATGGTGCGTTTGTTCGCGGAAACACAGCTGGATCAAAAAATATCTAGCCGGGCCCCGGAGCCAGCGAAAGTCTTAGTTTGAAAACGGCACAAAAAAGTTTGACGGATAAAACCGGCCATATTTGACACAGTTTCATTTCGTACTAATGCCCAGATTTTCATAACTACTCGACCCCCAAAATGTTGAAACTGGTATCACATTTTTATTACATTTTTTTTTGCAAAGAAACGATTAGGCCCTTCTACCCCGTACCCACTGCTTTATGCTTTCCTGATTTAATTGTGTTTTGCTACACTGTTTCCTCTCCAGCAGTTAGTTCAAGCTCCGATAATTACATAGAATAGTTTTATAACAGTTATAGTATGAACTAAACTACCTTAGTTCATATCTCTACTGCACACTTAACAGTATACAGGTAAATAGGTTAGACTAAAATATTATTTTAAACTGCCTTCTCGCAATCGGGAATAGACAACTCGCATTTATATACGTTTTTCTTTATAAACTGATGTTTGAACTGCTATTGTTAACAGATATTTACATATAAGAACTATTGCTATCACTGTTAGGGAATAACAGCAGTCTTGCACATTTGTAGCGCGAAATTTCTATCAGTTGGGAGCAGGGAAAAATAATTTATTACTTACTTGTACTTTAGAGTTCATTGTGCAAATTGTTTTTGTGAGAAACATTCATTTTAAGATTTTATTGCGTGTTTTTTTTTCAATTTTCTGGTTGATTTTTTCATACTTACGTCTCACCATTTACAACTGTGCAGACGTTTTTCCATAAGTTTGAAGAAGGAAATAAATCCACCAACTATATTTAATTCTACAGGAAAAAATACAGTACAAGTCCTATTTGAGCAGTACGCAATTATAAGAATATCGTTCTGAATATTCAGTAAAGATATAGTTTCCTTTCAATAAATAATAAAAACGTCATTTTCCTATCTTGGGACCAGTGTTAAAAAAGTTATCTAAAATTCGGTGGCGTATGAAGCCACCGGAAATATTTTGTGGTGGTCATTTATAATCACTGGTGGCCTCATGATATATTATTTTATTGACGTTAAATATAAATTACATGCATGTTACATAATATGTAAATTAGCGAAGAACTAGAATGAATTACCGTGCAAACAAAATAAAAGTGAAACCGATCCTCCCTTCTATTCTTTTTCTATTTTCCAAGTATGGTTTTCAAAGCAGAACATCGAAATTAGAACAATTTAGAGCAAAGAACTGGTGGCCAAAATTGGCCACCAGGTGTAACTCCAGGTGGCCAAATCTATTGATTGGTAACCCTGGCGCACCAATTTTGAATACTTTTTTTTAACATTACTTGGGACGTCCAGGTATGGATTACTTTTATCTAATTAGAGAAGAAATATTCTATATTCCAATAGATATTTTCCTAATAAAGTGTCTGGTTTATTACGTAATGCAAGTTTCCAACTTAGTGATCCTCACACCGTAGGTACAGGTAATACTTGTCAGCGACAAAACTATAAAAAAAATCTCGCTTTGATCGTACCAGTAATGATAATTATCAACGTTAAATTACAAGATACATTGCGGAAATTGGAGGAAAGATAAATGTATTTCCAAAAAAGGGTCGAACATCGATTAGGAAACCACAATGAAATGATAAATGAGGTAAATCAAGAAGTCGAAATCTATACAACTTCTATAGTATCTTCAGAGGAGAAATCTTCAAACAATTCCGTAAAATATGGAATTTATCCCCAAACAAGAAGTTAACGCGAATCTACACAAAGTATTCCTACTGATATCAATCAATATTTGAGCATGATAGGTTATGGTAGTTGTCTCGATCACTATAAACTGACATCAAAGATACACATCTGGCAAACCTGCTTCATAGAGGTTACCACCAGGAAGTGAAGAAGGATGTAGATATAGTAATGAAGGACTCATTACTTATATGATATACGAAAAGGAATGCTTGGAACTGGAACTACGAAACGACGATTTGGAACTGGTTTGTAATTATGATTCTTTAAAATGAACAGTTTTTTTTTTGGATTTTGGGTCAGAACGGAACTGAAAAAAATCACTATTTAAAACAGTGAAATCTTGGAAACTCTTGATATAAATATTTATTGTAATTGTGTCATTTTTTTCTTCATTCTTTCATATCTTCTTTTATAGTTAAATGTCATGTAGTTTATGATTTATGTGCTTCATATACAGTGTGATGCAGATGGTTCTATGATAATTTAATGGATACATTTATTTTGTATTAATTGTATAAACTTATATGTCTGTCATCAAAGATGAATACTGCTGTAAATGTGTTCACTTCGGGAGAGGAGAGGTGAGCTATTCGAGATAAGAAATAGCTTAATCGACAACTTTAGACAAAACATATTTTTTAAAGAACTTCTCCTTGTTTGGAAACGAAGGAAATACAAGCTTCTTTCGTTTTTGTTACTTCTAGAATGTTTGATCTGAACGGTGATTGAAATTTGTGATTTATGAAATATTGTTCAATACTAATGTTTTCAGATTTACCATTTATATCAATGAAATACGTTTTCTATAAAGGCGATGCTATTTTGATACGCGAATATGAAGTTTCATGTTGGAATGTGTGCTTAAATGGTATATAAACTTAAAGATCATTACTCAGGTAAAGTATGCCACATGTTTGATGTTCATGTATCACCGTATGGATATATTAATAAAGGAGATAATTTGTCGTTTGTTTCAATGCACAATTAATGCTTATCAATGCGCAGAAGTAAGGATGAACACCAGATTAGCTACTGCAAATAATATTAATAACGCTACCGAATCTGGATTTTAGGTTAACCTATTTTAAATTAGGTAACATTAGCTTCGACCACCTCAATTGTGATCTCATAAAGATCCATCTATCTTATTTAATATATGAATCAGCTGTAAACAAATTTAATGTACTTCAATGCATGAAAATTGAATTAAGTAGTTGCCATCATTGGTACTGGATTCGTAAGTTAATCGTAGCCAAAATATGGAAGATACATGAGCTGAAAGCTGTCAGGTTAGAAAATATATGTGGAGACACAGGCCAATATGCTGGTATCTGGAATAACAGTAAAAACGCTAATCAGCACGTATACTACCGAGGGTTGGGGAATAGTGAAAGCATTGTCACTACTGAATGGAACCACGTGTTAAGTAAGATATATTGAAAAGGCACTAGTAACAAACAAACGAACATTGTGAACGCTGGTACCATAGTGTTGCAATCTTCATGTTGGTGATATATCTTCCATAGTTTGCAACACTGTGAAACCAACTTGTGCTATTTTCTTTTCTATTGCCAGTACTTTTCCACTGTGCATGGTATATAATGCTATTTTTAAAAAATGTAACTTTGCTCTGCGTTGGCAACACTGCTTCATAGATGGCAACACTGCTTATGGTTTTGTTACTACTTGTGGTCAGTTATATGTTGTGCAAGTTTTATTTTGATTACTTTTCCCGTTTTCAAGATATTCCATTAAAACCTCACTACTGTCTTTAAATACATATTTGTGACATTCGAAGTTCCGGAGTCCCTAACTCCCCTCCCCCTCGACCATGACACGTTCAATTTTGGTAATCTACATATCTCGTTATTTTGCTTGCGATGTATTAGGTGTGAATAGGATTTGCGTGTTTGAGAACCGTGACCCTTCCTTGTAAGCGAATGCCAGAATAGCATTTAAGATCCTGACCGCTACCTTTTCCCTTCATTCCTTTACCATATCCTAGTCCTTTACCATACCCCGGTCCTGAAGTATGCTTAAAGAAGTTATGGTTCAATTCAATTCAACAAAAAGGCAATCCAACGATATATATATATTTTTAAAAAAAAGAACAATAATACATCTGATCATTTACTGTAGTACTTTTCTTTCTTTTGCACAAAAGAACAGAATGGAGCACCACTTGCAGCGTCTATTAAGAATAGTGCTTTAAGATAAAACTTCCTTTAATTTTGCAATGATCCTTCCAAACAACGCAAGAAGACGCTTAGCTAAAATAAATGGTTTGTTCCCCTTTAAATTTTCTTGTTTTAAAACAATTGTTGCAGCAAATAACAATTGCAAACCGCATGCCATGCATCTTATTGAATGAAATCTCCCAAATAACACGAAAGAATAAACAAAGAAAGAAAGAAACGACTAACTCCATTGATACAATGTCGGGAACAACGGGTGCTAATCGAGCTGGACTACGTCTACATCACATTTTCCTCCCCACACCACTGGTTCTGACGCGAAATCACTTTTAGGTGCGATTGCTTTGGTCATCCGTCAATCCATAGGTGCTGCTAGTTTCCTAACGAAACAATTGAAGGCTACACAGATGGCTGGCGCGAAGGATGCATGTGATGTATCGTTCGCCAAAGGAGGCACAAAAGGGCACAAGCAAAGGTGAAAAGCTGACATGGACAGTTTTTAAGATGACTGAGCTCCGGTAGGAGAGGAAATAGGAGATAAGGAATGCTGTCAGAACGCGGCTAAGTGTTTACCTGTCGTCATCGTGATTGTTTGCTTTTATAGAAACGAAATATATTCTCAATGAATGGGAATTCTGATCCTTAATTGAGAGATAAAAATGTTAAACAATTACATAAAGTCCTGAGAATAACTTTGTTTGTGTTTGTGGTTCAGCAAAATATTTGTGATCTCTATACTGTTTGGAACTATTGTTTTTTCTGTCTCGCGATTTACCAGTTGGCTTGAGACGTCGGTTAGAAGCCCCACGCGAATCTTGTGCTCTATCTTTCTGTCAGTGGAACGTGTGAAGTAGTGGGGATTAGATGAACAGTCTAATTGAGTGTCGATATTGATTAAGTAAATTAAAAACGCATACTTGGTACATTACAATAGTTATTCGTTTAGTAGTGTATTTTCTCCATTGCTTGCAGTGGAAAACAGGCATTAAAACTCGTTCTAACGGCAGTCCTTAAAGTAACGAGGCGAAACACAATAAGACTTGATTTTAGGCAAATATCTACTGGACTAGATTTGTTACATCTTCAAATCTTGTTAGGACAAATGTTTTCACTTATTATTAATACTTTAATTTCGTTGATTGACAACTATACGAAACATATCTATGTGAAATTATCGTTATTAACATTAGCAGAACTAATGATGAATGAGTGTAATGGATAATTGGAATATATAGCAAACGATCAAAAATATATCTGCACTAGATCTGCGATATAAATGCACTACCGATGTCTTAGTAGAAGCGTGCGATTAGATAGGTCTACAGGTAAACAGTGAAAACAAAATACATGATAAGTCGAAACACAGGGAATAACGGAAATAGCTACATAACAATTAACAATGAGAAGAAACAGAAAGAAAACGAATTTAAATACTTGGGATCATATTTAAAAAGCAAAATCGAAGTAACGGAAGAAATAAAAAGATGTTTAGTATCGGGCAACGCACGTTTGTATTCAGTCCAGAAACTTCTAACCTCGCGATTAATATAAAGAAAGCTGAAATTCAAAATATTAAGAACAGCTAAATTTTTGCCAACGGCTAGAAGTGCTACATTTCGTAGTAGACGATCAACGTAGCTGACATCTTAAAATCAGCCAAACTGAATTGAGGTCATTTTCTAAAGTAGCAAGTGGGTCGTGTGACATAGCAAATAACACGAAAATATTTCCAGAAAGTCATACCCGCTATTAGACGGCTCTTCTATGGGTTTACCGAGATTAAACGGCCTTCCTTCATTCAGTGTATTATACAAAACCTTCTCTCTCTTTGAACTGAGTATTGCTCCCGAGTTTGAAACACAGCTGGTATTCCTAGTGTACTTCAGTTGAATTGACCTCTGCAAAAGAGCACATGTTACAAATTTAAAGTTGTGATGTATTGAGGGGAAACTGAATAACTAGAGGAAACACAAACACTGGAAGCTGACGTTACTTCACGTATAAGTAACGACATCTTCCAGTCTTTCGGCTTACTCTGGTTATTCCGTTTTCCTTCAATATATCACAACTTTAAATTTCTAACATATGCCCTTGTGGCAGACGTCAATTCAATTATTTCTGTCGTGAACGTTTTTCTTGCAAAAGTCTGAAGAAGAATACCATTGGTACTTACAATAAGTAAACTCGATTGATTATCCGTTCTTGGCCTCCACATTCCATCTTCTAGTAGCAAACTGGCAGATATGTAGTTGTTAAACGGTTCTCAGCTGGAGACTTAATATATAGGGTAGTCCCAAGTTGATTATTTAAATCAAAAAAAGAAAGAAGTTCCTTTGAAGAAATTCCGAAATCTGATTAGTATCTGAGATACAAGTCTTGAAAGTCGCGGTTGCAACGTCAAAAATTACGTCATAGCACGACACATGATGACGTAAGCGATATCGTGTTAGCAAATCACACTCGAAGTAGTACCCTATACATCTATTTAAGCAATGTTTTTGATTGACGGAATGACGCATTGACAGGTTTCACAACCTAACAATGTCATTGTCAAGGAATTAATGGTTTAATAAGGCAAGCATAAAAATCTCCTCTCAGTTGCATTCGAGAATCATAAACATAACTTAAATAGATGCATTGGGTACTACTTCTAGTGCTATTTGCTAGGCCGAACTCGCTTACACTATTACTTGTTGAATATGACGTCATTTGTGACGATGCCACCATCACTTCAGACGCCTGTAACTCTGTAAGTAAGCAGATTTTGGAATTCCTTGAAAGGAGCTTTCTTCTTGTTTTGATTTAAAAAATCACCTCCATTGTTTCCGCCATTATTTCAGGGACACACTGTATAAATTGCACTTCTCATGATGATAGTACAAACGATTAGAATTGTTCGAAGTAGCATCCTTCCGCATCTACACACTGCTGCCAACGAGTTTTCCAGTTTTCGTATGCCTCCACGAACCTCTGGACCGGAATGCTGTTTAGCTCCCTCGTCACGGCCTGTTGAACCGTCTGTACCGAACCGTGATGCTTCCCCTTGAGCGCCGATTTTCATCTCGGGAATAGAAAAAAGTGGCGGGACCAAGTCGGGGCTGTAGGGGGGATGAGGCAGCGTTGCCACATTGTGCTGGGCAAGATACTCCACTACGCCGAACGCTGTATGGCTCGGCGCGTTGTCATGGTGCAGCCGCCAATTGTTGGCGATGGCTGGACTGACACGGACAATGCGTTTTCGTAGTCTTTTGAGGACTTCCACGTAAAAAACTGCATTAACTGTTTGTCCGTGTGGTACGAACTCTTTGTGGATGACACCATGCCGATCAAAAAAGCAAATGAGCATGGACGTTTGCTTGGACTTGCTCATGCGTGCTTTCTTGGGCCGTGGGGAAGAAGGGGTGTGCCATTCTGAGCTCTGCCGCTTGGTCTCCGGGTCGTATTCAAACACCCATGTCTCGTCACCGGTCACTACATTGTCCAAAAAGTCTGGGTCTTCATTCACATGATGAAGATGATTCTGGCAGATCGCTTTCCGGTTGGCCTTTTGCTCCTCTGACAACACTCGCGGCACTAACTTCGCGCACACCTTCCTCATGCCTAAGTTTTCTGTCACGATCTCAAAAACTTGGGTTTGAGGAATGCTCAATTCATCAGCAATCATTCTGATACTCATCCTAGGATCACTGTTCAGTAAATTTTGCACTCGCGACACATTTTCGTTGGTCTTGCTGGTCGAAGGGTGTCCGGTGCGGTCGTCGTCTTCCACTCTTTCCCTACGTTCTCGGAACAGCTTGTGCCACTCAAACACACCCGATCTAGCCATGGCAGCATCACCGTAGGCCTCCTTAATCATGTCGTGCGTCTCTTTGCCCGTTTTACCAAGCTTTATACAAAATTTGATTGCGTATCGCTGCTCCAGTAAACTCTCCATGATTCTCCGTGACGAGGCATTTCAACAGGGGTTCACAGTACAAGCGACCTACTCTCTTCAACGGCCGAGAGCCGACTGCCGCTGTTTCCCAGCGTTCCCAATATCCCCCTCCACCTATCGTGCGCGCGCACACCGCCTCTCGTCCGCCCATTCACTCAGGAAAAAGCCAGTCCTACTACTTTCAGAACAAACCTTGTATGTTCCCTCGTAAAAAACAGAAACAATAATCTGCTTTGCAACAGCCTGTGTGATGTTGGCCTCAGCGACGCAGCGGGCAGCTGAGCACTGGAAAGCTTTGTGAAGTCAAGGACGTAAGGTAGAGAGACAACACGCTCTTAAGTTCCGTTCCTATCCGAGAGAAACGGTCACCTAAAACAGGTTGACCCTCAATGACGTGCGAGATAATCGACACGGTCGCCTGTGGCCCACAGGTTGGACAGGAAGTAGAACCACTCACTATGAATTCCGAACCTACGGGAGAGATGGTCGTTCGCAGTGGGATCCCACTACTAAAGAATAGGTGTTACAATAGAGAGTACTTTGCTCGACAAATCAACTCCGAAAATTATACGAAAAAATGTGCTTATTAACGTACCAAGGTGCCCCTGATTAGAGAAGCGGTCTCCCAGTTATTTCTCTGGAAACAACATTATAAAGAAAAACCACGTGATCAATGTACCTGTCTATTTGTTTTCTGTTCCATGATACAATCCTTGTTACGATCTAACGGTGGGTTACTGGTACCGTCGGGTCATTAAGTCATATTATACATATTACAATGACTATTGCAATATATATTTAAATAACTAGCAAACTAAATTTTAGTTGAAAACAAAATTATGTTAGCATTCATATACTTATAATTTTGTTAAATAAAATGAGAAGTTCTTTAAAATTAATTAGTAGAAATACTTAACCGAGTTAAGAAAAGTAGCAAACATGTGCGCCATCTCTTGCTCTTAAAAGTCACTATTGCTGCAACGTCGCCATAACACGAATGCTAAGTCAATTCGGGGGCAGCTTTTGTAGCACGGACAGCAAAAAAAGTATCGTACACCTTTCTTTATTATATAGATTAGCAACTATGTATTATGCTTCATATATTGATATGTTTGTATCTGAAAATACTTGTTGTCGAGCACTAAATACAAATATCAAAGTTATTTTCTATCGCGCATAATATTCATTATGCTTTCAATATTATCTGTTGTGTTACGTGTCATTTTATAGTTTAATTTGATGTTATTCAGTTTTGATGTAAATTGGTTAATTCAACTGTACCTAAGACTCAGTATACAGGGTGCTAACGTAATGCACCTACAATTTTTGTGATGATAGTACTATAGACTAAACAATAACCGAACTTGTACCGTTTACCTATTTTCGTTTGCGTTAAAACTAACGGCTTTTTACTTAAGAGCAAGTGATTTTTAACCCTTCTGTAAGGTGGCTCTGGGTCCACTATTTGAAAGAACCAGCGACTCAAACTACCCAATTGACATGGCGACGGCGATCCTATGGCGGGCCGACGGCGACGAAATGGCGAGCCTCTAGCGATTCCCACCGCCGGCCCGCGCACGATTTTACACTAATGCAGTCCGCGGTCTGCCGGCGGTATGTCGCTCCGTCTCCGCCAAAAATCCCTGCCAGGCTGCTCTCGTCCCGCCTCTGAGCCACCACCTCCCCGCTACACCGCCCGAGTCCCGTCGCTATACCGCTCTCGTCTGCCCGTCTTTCACTTGGTATTCCTCTTTTCGCCAGATTTGCTTTGACACGAAAATGGTATTGGACGCAGTGGTAATCGATATTAAGTTTACCTTTTTTGCATTTTCTTCGCTGTTATTTATTTCGTAGTGAGTAAAGTTCTCCAGTGTCTGCGATGGGATTTGTACCTCCGACTGTCAGCGACGAGGTTTAGAAGTCTGATGCCTTAACCACTCGGCTATTCTGGTCTTCCAACTTGATGATGTTTTTTCATGCCTTTCGTCTTACGAAGATAATTGGGAAGCTTGTTTGCAAACGCTTTTTTAAATTGTTTTTCTGT